>JAOYRS010000022.1:1635000-1786785 GCA_032432895.1 Dryadula phaetusa
GCACAAATTATACCTAAAATATTTATATTTAATTACTTAACTACATATTTCGATACGTACTAAAGTCTTATAATAAAGATACTAATACGTTAAGCCAAATCGTCGCATTAATGACGAGCTTCACAGGACAGGAGGTACTTGGACTGTCCGTTTCCGCCGTGGCTATGGGATCTATCTCAAAACACATTTTCTTATGTACAAGACCTCTGACAGTAGGGTCTCCTCATTTCTGTAATAAGCCTTTTCATACTGTGCCTAAAATCCATGTTAAGCAACACAGGTATGTAGAATATAAATATTTACAGTGTGACGCTCTTTCCCATAGAACAGGATATACATAATGAACCTAGTATCAAATATACTCCTATCTCCATGAATTTTTTAAAATATAATTTTTATTTTTTTTTATATTTCTCTAAGTAAGGCTAAAAAATTATAATAATAAATATGTATTCTAAGAGCTCAATATTTATTAAAAGTTTTAATTGTACATTTATAATATAAAACGAATAAACATGAATAACGTTATTTTATAAAAAAATCACTTAATTTTATATTAAAAACTTTCATTTAAAATCTCAATATAACGCCATCTAGCGGTCATTAGTGAAACCATTACAAGCGAAGCGATAGCGTTCTTAGTTAAGCGTATGTTTCATAGATGGCAGTAGCTTAGAAAATGAATATTATCTAAAATTTATTTGAATTTCAAATCCTTTTATATATAATAGCATCAAGCACAACGTTTTTATAAACCTTTTATAATTGATATTCGTAAAATGAATCAAAAGTCATTTGTCTTTGTATATGAAGTGTTTAAACAAATTTGTAATGAAGTTAAGAAATTGATTATTTTACAAGAGTTATTTAAAAAAGGTCATTTAATTCTAATAATAACTTAAAACATCTTTTTTATAAATGCCAGTTATCGCTAGTGTCTCAATAAACAGCATTAGTACTTTCCATGTAAACTAGATGGCGCTATTTCCAATATCACATAAAATGTTAAAAACCTATTTTCATTTTACACTTTTTACTGCGAGATCTTACGACCCAAATCAATTGCTGTCAGTATTGGAACTGATTTATGCAAAGAATGTGAATTTTAATACTAGAGTAAACATACTCTGAAAACTAAACTATTGTCATTAATCACAAATCCTTAGAAATATATATTTTTATTGGCTTTGGCATATCATTAGGTAAACAGAGAGTATCTAGTGTCAAGACCCTCTGTTCTCCATTTCCTGATCATTTTGAGATATTAAGTGATTAACTAACGGCACCTAACGCCGCGCTTGGCTGAACCAGGAATATTTACAATTGAAATAGATAACAAGAATATTAACCTAACCAAGGGATAAACAGGCACAAACAACAATTATCTAATATTTGAAATCAAATTTAAAAAAAAATAGAAAATATAAGAGGGTCAGTGTGTAACCTAGAATCAAGACACTTTGTTAACCGCTTGCCCAAAATCCAAACATTGCGTGTTAAGTTTAACGCCGCATTTCATCTTATCAGACCGGGCTAACGAAAATATTTAAATATAAATATTTCCCCAAATAGCTGTTAGAAATTATTATTTATTTACAATATCTAATTATTATATCTAAATATTACAATAGACATAAAATATTTTACATTTACTTTTATTTCCTCATAAACACATACATACGTAAATATATATATATATATATATATATATATATATATATATATATATATATATATATATATATATATGGCAAATATATCTAGTATTATAACGTAAAACGGCAAATCTAAGTGTTTTTTGCGCGGCGCGGAAGCCGCGTCTCCACTTCCTGCTCACAGACAGCCGTGACGGAATCGAAGGACCGCAGCCGTGGGTGCGACTGTAAAAATATATTCCGTACGTAACAGTTTTAGATAATATTTACTTATTGTATACATATTATAGTGTTTAGAATTTAAGTATTCTAAACGGATCAATTGCGTGTATTTTAGTACTCGAAAATACACTTTTCCTACTGTAAAATGTTTGAAACGTCAGGTTTCCAAGAATGTATTTTAAATACAAAAATATACGCGATCAATCCGTTTAAATTCCTATTTGAGGATTATTTATATTTTAATACTAGTGAATGCTCGTAACTTTTCTTGAATAAAATATGTTAAACTAATATAATTTTTTTATTTAAGAACCGATAGAAATAAAATAAACATAAAATGTAAGAAGGTTTGGTAACCTTCCCGTTACATACAATAACAAAAACTGCAATGAAATCGGTTAAACTGTTTCTAAGATTAACGTGAACAAACGCACAAACAAACAGGAGAAAAAATTAAAAACATTAACACTTTCTCTTCTAATAAGATCTTTGATTTTCGCGATTTTTATACCTGTTTATATATATATATATATATATATATATATATATATATATATATATATATAGAAAGAGAATTTTCCTATAAAGAAAAGTTAGATAATTCTTATAACTATTTATGTTCGTACAATATTCACTTAGCGAAACCAATAAATTAAAGTAACGGAAATACGCCCGCAGTACCACGGCATACAATATACATGGTGTTCTGTTTTCTTATGAAAGAGGTGAAGGACCAACTATTGTCAATTCGATACGCCATGGACATGGTGCCAGGTCGGTATCGAAATAACTAACTACTGACTTCTGTTTAAAGCCAAGTGAATAGAACATTTTTTTTAGCTTCACCCTTTTATCCTGCATAGCAGGGTAGACAGAAAGTATCTAGTGTCAAGACACTTCGTACTTCGTTTTCCGTTATTGAGACAATGCGTATTGAATGGCGGAACTCAACGCCGCACTTAAACTTAAGAGAACAAGGAAGTGGAAATAATTTAAATATAGTCGTATCCACAACCGATCGCGTTTACAGGCAGACGCTGTCCCACTGCGCCACGACCGGCACTCTGATAATTTTAAACTGAAAAATTTTCTATGTAATAATATTATAATGTTTTTTATTTTTCTAGTAGAACAAGTATGTAGTGATAACATATTCCTTATTTAGACTTACTTAAAGCGAATCTTCATTTTACTTCAAAAAAACGTAAATAAATATAAATATTATTATAATTTTAGTGAGCATCGTATTCATAACCGCTTACAGCCCATTCAAATACCGAATAAATTACTTTAAATTGAACCCGTTACTGCTGACTGTCTATTAATCAGCACTGAGCTACTGGAAAGCAGCTCATTTACGAGTAAATTTCACGATACGTATTAGGCAATTCATTGTCTTTATCACGAGAATTGACCGTTTCCTACGGCGCCTCGCCTCGGTCAAGATCACTACGTCAATTGGGCGTATACCGTCGAGTATCGTTGCAATCGTTATACACTTAACTAGGTGTCGCCCGCAACTTGGTTTACGTGAACTATACGAGTCAATTAGTAGTTTTGACTTCATAATGTAAAATTTCATATTTACCCGTTTCCAAAGGAATTTCAGGAAATTCTCTTTTACACTAACTTTGCAATGGCGATCATATTTTTTTTGCTTCACGCTTTTATCCCGCATAGCAGGGTAGACAGAAAGTAGATAGTGTTAACACACTCCGTATTTCGGTATTTTATTTTATTAATTTAATTATTTTAAAAATTGTGAATATATTAAAAATATACAAATTCTTTATACAAGTATAGATACCATTTTTGAAAAAACATATAAAAATTTTGAACGCAGCGGGATTCGAACCCGCGCCTCTTAGATACCGTCCACCTCGTCCGGGTTCGAATCTCGCTGCGTTCAAATTTTTATACGTTTTTTCAAAAATGTTTTCTAATCCTAAGTGTGGAATAACACTTTAAAAATAGTAAATAAGTATAGATACATTTTTGCTATAATATCACAGCGATAGATAGAATCAGATCGGGGTCTATCTGATTGGAAAAGTTAAAAACAGTACTAGCAAAAGCTGCCATTACATAGGGTGCTCTATGCCTACCCCCTAGAGCATTCTAGAGACATGAAAAGTTCAAATCAAGGTCAAGTCAAAATCAAAGTCAAAGTCAAAGTGAAAGTCAAATAACACTATTCAAAATAATAAATTTACCAGCAATTCACTAAGATTAACTGACTGACTGAGAAACTAAGCGGGACTTTCTTTATTATTTTAAGCCAGAAAATTATAAATTAATAATTTATACAAGCAACAATAACTGTGGTATGTAGAATGGAGCGAATATTTGATTTCCAAGGCATAGTGTTATCATTTGTGAAATCATTAATATTATAATAACCTTTAACACACAAATGTCTTTTCACAACTTTATTGATTTTTTTTAAATAACATAACATTTAGGGTCACTAACCATTAGACAGTTCAGATCACTAACCAGTAGACAAACAAAACAGTCACTAATGCATAATTCACTTGATACATAACGAGCACCCAAATGAAGATGTCTAATTAGACGTTGGTATATTAGACAGTTTTATGAGGACGCTCCTATATAACGATAGACGGAGGAAAGAACACGCCTCAAAGTACATTATTAGTTAGTTTTTAACCGCTGCGGTTAGAATGTTCCTACTTTAGGCAGAGATCGTGGATTCAAGAACAGGCTTCTCAATTTATTCAAAATCATACAATGACGTATATGGCCATTATTTGACGTCATTGTGACACAGTTGACGAATGATTAAATATTTATATGATGTTGGTGTTGGGATTCATTTCCCACGTCCTAAATTTTATGTATAACTGCAGCGTCTATGCAACCCACAATGTCTCTAATAGTCGAGATAACACCAACTTTGTTTTAGCTAATGACTTTTAGGTTCCATCTTCTTGTCCATAATGTCCGAATTCCGGATATATACGTTTGAAATTTATTCTACATCAGATTCTACGACGAATAACTCCTTAAGTGCAATACGAGAAAGTTGATCATATTGTGTTTGAACGCAATCACTGAAATATCCTTGAAATATTTTTAACTTGGTATTTAAAATAAAAACTAGTTTCATGTCTCTGCCTACATCACAGGCAACACTGAGATTGGTTTAATGTATTAATACATAATAAGATCTTTGATATTCGCGATTTTTACACATTTGAAATGAAACTATTTTAAACGGATCAATTGCGTAAATTTTGGTATTCGAAAATACATTTTTGGAAATCTGACGTTTCGAACACTTTACAGTAGTAGTGATCACAGGTAGACTGAGATGACATTCGTCTGTCAGTTGATACATAAATTAATTATATCAAACTACTGCCATCTATTTCTTAATTGCCTCGCATACTGTCCTGGATTCTTGCAGAATGAGCTGACTGTATCTTTGTCTCTGGTGTGGTGGATTTGAGACTTTAAAATTTTAATAAATGGGTCCCAGGTGGTAGAGAGTTTCCAACCATCTTCTTTATTGAAATTAGAATGTTTTTGAGTTTCAATAGCCTCACGGATCATTCTAGGAATATAATATGTCCCTAGCCAAGATATGAGGTTTATCAAACCTGATGTAGTAGTTGGGATTATTTGTTGTATGTTCACACACAGCTGACTGCAATACACGCCCATTCTTGACGGCGGAGATGTATTCTTTCACCCTAACCTCGATGCTCCTCTTTGTTTGATCAATGTAAGATACGTTAGTACACATCTGCAGACTGCAAAGGAATCTTCTCGGGTCTCAAGCATTGGCTCACTTTTATTAGGTTTAAATAGAAGTTCTTCTTAAGATATTGCAAATCCTGTCTATCACTACTTCACAAATGGTAGACGTGCTGGCTGTCTCTCCACTGTGGGTGGCTTATTGGTCTTCGTACAACGCTGAGGGGGAACTGGCAGTTTATTCTGAAAAAGGGCACACTTCACCTGTCGAAGCTCATCTCCTAGGTGGTCTGCGTCGCAAAAGAGGTAAGATAGATAACCGTGTAGAGTGGTGGTGGGATTCACCATTAATATACCTATTGGTATGGATAGGTTTTCTATACACTGTGGCTTAATATGCTATTGAATATTTACCTGTAATTCTATTGTAAATTTTATATTGTTATTAATTAAAAATTAAGATAGTTTATGAATATAAATATAATAATATTAATTATTATTATTTGTGAAAGTATCATCTATGTACCGTTTATATATTTTAGGTAGACATGGTGCAAAGCCAAGAATAAATT
The DNA here is from genome assembly GCA_032432895.1 of Dryadula phaetusa. Taxonomy (NCBI): domain Eukaryota; kingdom Metazoa; phylum Arthropoda; class Insecta; order Lepidoptera; family Nymphalidae; genus Dryadula; species Dryadula phaetusa. Next base: position 1,641,170 of record JAOYRS010000022.1, read on the forward strand.
TTTGTATCAACTGACAGACAAATGCCACCTCAGTCTACTTTTAGCCATGGACAAAGTGTTCGAAACGTAAGGTTTTCAAAAATATATTTTCGTATACCAAAATATACGCGATTAATCCGTTTAAAATACATATGCATAATGTCTAAGGGACTAAGAGCCAAAATATATAACAATAAAAAAACTGCATACACCATGGTTGTGTGTTAATCACTATTAATTGTATTAATTTCTTCATAATCACTATAAGAAGACAAAATGCGGTGTCAAGTTACGTAACCGATCTCAAAAATTAAATTCGAAATAAAAGCCGGAGTGCTTAAACACTGGATTCTCTTCCAATGAATCGCAAGGTCGCCTTTGGTATGTTGAATGTAATTAGGTCGGCGCTAACACGCTGGAGGTCGGAGCATCGATTCTTGTGCGAGGTAAACATCTGTTGCCCTTATAAATATTTGTATTCGTCTAGGTTAAACGAAATGAAATGTTCGCACGTACGATACGTTTTAATTAGCTCACATACGGCAAAGTTATAAAAAAAAAAAGAGTTTAGAACAAAAAATAAATTATGCTATTTATTTTAAATTCTTCCTATGAATAAAATTAATATATTTTTTTTCTTTTACTTAGTGTCTAGACACTCCGTGTACTACTTTCCGCTCAAAACCGAGACATTGCGCGTTGAGTGAATTTAATATTGCACTTTGTCTTACCAGCTCTGGAAGAAATAAACATAAATATTAGATATGATCAGTCTTCCGATGGGGAAATGAATCCAGAACCGATCGCATCTATACTTGGACGCTACCCCGCTGCGCCACGGTGGCGAAAATGTGCCAAAAAAGGCAAATAACTGTGAGAACGTTGAGTAAACCGCCAATAAAACGCAATATCTTGAATTCGATCGGAAAGAATAGAATACGGAGACTATTGGCACTGGGTTCTCTATGACTTTACTGACATGCGGGAAATAGCATCAACCCGCAAAGAAACGTTTACTCTTATATAAATTATTTATGTAACTCAAATAATAACACAAAATGTGTAAATTATTATTCTAACAAATATCAGCTGAATTGTTTCACTCGTGTTTTCTCAAGCCAATGCTAACATTTTTTGTTTAAAATCTGCATTCTTACTTCACGATTATTTTCAAAGTACGTTTCCATATCATAAAGTCACCTTTAGCTTTGAAAGAAAATATATATTTTGAGAGAGTTGAAAGAAAAAAGTCAGAGAGAACGTAGGGTTTAGACACTTAGTTTAAATTCGAATCGACACTGACATACAACACCTTGAGCATATCGTGTTGAGCGAAAGTAAACGCCGCGAGCAGTCTTTCCAGATCTACAAAATAAACATATTTTAAATAAATTCATTGTTTCGTCTAATATGATTATATAAATAAGCATGGTGAATAAGTATACAGTGAGAAGAAATATATTAATAAAATATGGAAAATTGTATGAAACCCACCATTCCATTATCCAATGGAAATACAAAGCTGGGTACAAATTCATCTTTTTTTAAAAGAACGAATTATTTAACGTTCTTTGTCATATAAGATAACTAAATTGAAGAAGAATGGAATAAGTATAAAAAAAAAACAAAAAAACATATTTTATAATAAAAAATAGTAAAAAAAATAAATTGTAAGAAATACCTTCAAAAAGTAAATAAAAAAAAAGAGCCGCCCGAACAGGGACTTGAACCCTGGACCCTTGGATTAAAAGTCCAATGCTCTACCGACTGAGCTATCCGGGCTGATAGTGATGTAACGAAATTATGTATTATATAAAAAAGTTTTTAAATAATATAAAATTACCTTGATACACAGTAGAAGATGTCTAATTACAAATGCGATTAATTGTAAAGTTGATTGCAGCTCGATTAAATGATTATACTTAAATGGTTTTACTCAGTTCCGATGAAACTAAACGCGGCGTTCAGTTCCGCCGAAGAATGAGGACATTTCGAAGAGAGTGAAAAATGGCGTTTCTAGACATTAGATTTTCTTTCTTGCTAAAAGAAAAAAATAATCTCATTAATAGCAACTATTTGAGACTGGTCGTGACGCAGTTAGGCTGTAAACGCGATCGGTTTTGGGTTCAATCCCCACTCGGGGAAGTGATTATACTTAAATTATTTTCACTTCCCCGCTCTGGTAAAAGCAAAGTGCAGCGTTGAGTTCCACCACTCAACACGCAATGTCTCGAATTCGGTGGAAAGTGATATACGGAGTATCTTAACACTAGATACTTTCTGTCTTCCCTGCTCTACGGGATAAAAGCGTGAAGCTAAAAAAATGAATTTATATAAAATAAAATATTAAAACATTATAGTAATGCGTTAAAACGTGACAAAATACTTGTAACGGTTAATTCAAGGTCGTGTTATGTAAAGTAGGCGATTAAATTATAAGATATTTTCTTTTAAACAGTATTTATTTTACCCATCCGAGCATTTCGCCATATGTAGTGTCTAATCACTACGCTTTTCATTATAGCTTTATTTAAATATCTGGCTTAATCTGTATATAGACTTTTTTATTAAATTTGACATTTTTAAGGTAGATTTTAAATTACTTTTTTAGGAATTTCGTTTAAAAATCCACAAATAATTTAGACAATAAATAAAAAAAACATCAGAAATACATAAATTAGTTTAAATTTTTACCAAAACTTAGTTTTTTATCCGTCTCCATAGTCTGACTGACCCCCATGACTGAGGATTGTCACCACTAGGGTTGTATTTGTAGCGGATGACCTACCTCCACCTCCTGGTTTCTGTCCAGCTCGTCTCTCACGATCGCGTGGAATTTCAAAGAAGACGAATCTTTAATTTGACGGTCTTTTGCCTTCGATATTTGCAACCTTAACTTTCTGTGCATTGTGTGGCCAAAATAAGACAGAACGCGCTGGTGGCAAGTGGTTGATAAGCGATTCTTATTTTATAGTAAAATGTATTCTTAATATTAGTCTGTTATGTTTTTTAGCTTCACGCTTTTATCCCGCATAGCAGGGTAGACAGGGATTACCTAGTGTCAAGACACTCCGTACTCCGGTTTCCATCGAATTCGGGACATTGCATGTTGAATAGCGGAACTTAACGCCGCACTTTGTCTTATCAGAGCCGAAGAAATGGAAACAATTTAAGTATAATTAATCCTTCGAGTGGAAATGGAATCCACAACTGATCGCGTGTACAGTTAGATGCTGTCCCACTGCGAGACGACCGGCCTCAAGTCTTTTTGATAACATAGATTAAATGCATGAAATAATATAATTTTTAATATGATGTTCCTTACAAAGCTCCTTAATAATAATAAATAAATAATAATAATTATATGAGAAATCTTTGAGAAATTAATTGGCTCGAGTCGTTGCATATAAGTGCATCAGTTCTTAGAACAGTTTGTAAGCAAGTGCGAGTAAAAACTATTTTCTATACGAATTCCTCTAAGTTGAAACAAGTTAGTTATAAGTCACTATGCTTTCCAATTATATATCATACATTTCTAAGTTCTGTCATTAAACGTGCAATATCTTAAATTCCGATGAATATCATAAAATGGAGTATTTTGACACAAGGTTCTCTCTGACAACCAGAAACTGAGAAAGAGAGTATAGAGCTAAAATATTTTGAATTGGAAATAAATATTTCCTTTCATATAAAACAGATCTGGTACATTCATCGTTGTTAAGTTTATAATGAGTTAAGTTAAGTTTATAGTGATATTTAAGTGTGACATTATAACAATTATATTATTATTGAAGACATGATTGATGTGTGTGTGTACATCTCCAATTTTTTTTAGGAGAATAGGCAAGAGAATCGGTAGTGATCAGTCACTTCGCCTCTTCCTTGTCTCTTTTTGAGACATTAGGTTGCGTTGCATATCAAGGAGGCTAAAGCGTTGAACACTGTAGTGAATTATCGTATAATAAAGGATAAAGGATATTGTGAAAGCGATCGGTTCTAATTTCGATTCCCACTTGGAGGGACGATCATACTTAATGACTACTTGCGCCCGCGAGTTTGTCCGCGAAAGATTAAATATGTCTTTGTCTTAATTTTATAATTTTATGATAAAACCATAAAAATAAAATACATCACCTATCTGCCAACGAAAATCTATTCAAAATCGATCTACCCGTTCCAGGGAGGCCGGAACTTACATACAGAGGGACGAAAAAAAATTGTAAAACACATTATTTGGGTATAGTTATCGTGAATACAAACATATAAATACAGTAAATGCGGTTCTGTTAATAATGCAATAATTGCAAACTGACACTGAATTTAATTTATTTGTATATATTTTGATTTCTTCAAACTCGTAAGACAAAACGCAGTGTTGAGTACCACCGCTCAACACACAATGTCACGACTTCGAGGAGGTAGATAACGGAGTATAACTCTGTTATATAGCAATTGTAAAATATCTATCAAGGGAAATCTTTCAAGGGTTGCTAGAAAGTAGTTAATGGAGTGTTTTGACTCTACGCTGTTTCCGGCTACCCCGCTATACAGGACAGTGTATGGCGTTGTAATACAAAAACAGGATACAATCGCAAAATAACATACACGTATGTGTCATAAACAGTTTATATATAAACATTATTTCATTAATCTCAGTCTTAGTTTCCCTATTTTAAAGCAATAACTTCGGAAACACCGTCGCTCAGCACATTATGTCTCGAATACAGGGTTAAGCGAAGTACGGAGTGTCTTGACACTAGGTACTTCCTGTCTACCCTGCTATGCGGGATATGACGAATGTCAATAGATTAGTATTCTTTATTGCTTAGAACAATGTTTGGAAAATGTATAAAATACTTTATTATTTTTAAAATATTATTCCACACGTAGGTTTAAAAAAGTATTTAATTTTCTTTTTTTCTTCGATCTTAGCGGGACTCGAATCTGCTCCACTCGGGTCACTTTACACAAAGCGTTCTATGCATTTTTTTTTACAATATATTTTCCTTAATGTGAGCTTAACAGTTAATATGAAATAATGTATAGTACTTTACTAATAATGTTAAAATGATTATTTTGATCTCTATTGTAAATTAGACGACTTTAAGTGCTATGTTGAGTTAATCTTTTAATGACGTTATTATTAATTATAGTAAATATAGAATTAATTGGCTTTATGGAATTCATATTTATTGTGAAACGAAAATATTTTTAATATTCACTCATTTGTACGGTCGAAAATCAAACCTGCTACCACTTAGTGAGTAATAAAATGCTTTTAACAATGCCAATGTTATATTTAAACATATTTTTTTATATAACGTAAAAACAATTTATGAAGCCGCAGCGGTCAGCCCTACAGTATGTAACCTTTACACTTGTCACCGTCTCCGTAACAATATGAAAAAAAATAAATAAAAAATAAACACCAAGCAATCCTTTCCAGCGAATTAATTATATCATTTCGCACAATTTCCTCTGCCTCCAGCGCTCTGCTTACCAGCCACTCGCCGTCTCGCCACTCGGCCGCGCGCTCTCGCCGGACGCACACGGCGTCGCGACCCTGCTGTGACACCAGACCGTCCGCCCTCGCACTTGCATTCGAATACAACATCGGAAGAATAATGTCTCGCGCTTCCCTTTTCAAAACCTACTTCTAGACAATGACTAAATATAAACTAAACAATTCCGTGCGCTCCTCCTCCGAAGTGACCCTAACGTCCTACATGACCGGAAGCACCGACAGTGAGAGGAAGGATGACCGGTGTTACCAGATGCAGCTGGACACCAACGAAAATGATAATGGCTCAGAAAACCACAATATAGATGACAAATGCCACGTCTGCCCAAACTCCTGCGAATTCCTCCAGGAGCCGGGTAAAATAGCCGCTTCGTTGCAGAAAAGGTACGACAAGTATAGTTTGAACGAGTTGAAAGTGGAAAATTTGGATCGGGACGCGTGCCTTTGTGAGAAATACAATGGTGGGTGCAAGCTATGTCCTCGGCCGAGCCTCGCGCCGACGCTCACGCTCAGCTACGACGGCAGCCACGGGAAGGACCACTGTTACACCTGCCAGGACGCGCCTTGCAGTTCTCCCAACCAAGGTCAGTTCACACCGATTATTTTCATATAGCCTTATTTGTTATTTAGTGCTAAGATCATTTTCACCTTTTATATAATAACAATATACGAATATAACCACTGCTTTATGTAAAGGAATATTTATAAACACCCGTGAGTTCTTTGAATCATATCTACTAACATTGCGATGACAGTCAGATTTCAACGTAAGCAACTTCTTATAAACATATAATTATAATGTATAATTTGAACACTCCATTTAAATGATCTCCACTGAATGTTAATAAGTTAAAAATAAAGAAACTTGTAACAAGATTTGTCGAATCTTTTATGAGAGACAGTACGTGGAGGCTTCTGTAAACATTTCTGTTATTTCTATGTAAGTGAAAGTATGCTCATGGTATATGTATACATATTATTTAAGATTTTTATATTTTTATATATTAAGAGAGTTAATCTAATATTTGTTATTTAATTCGTGATTCGCGTAAAATGCGTAAATGCGAATGGTTGTCGATTCTTACATAGGGAATAATATACATATTATTTTTATTTCCTGCATGTGGGAAGACAAATCGCGGCGTTAAGTACCGCTAAAGTAGGTTCTTTCTCACTATCCTATGAGATAAACCGATTGTAGGCAATATGTTGATGTTCATAATTATTTTAGGCTCTTCTTAGTGCCGCCTTCTACATGTTTCGTAGTTTGCACGAAACTCGATAGTGGTGTGGAATATAACCAAATAGACTTTCGATTTTAAATATTCATAAACATCACTTATATATTTATGTATAACTCCAGTGCGAAACGTGTTTGTCTCTTATTTATAATTATGATACTGACAGATCCAAGAATTATTACTTCTTACTTCGCTGTTAACTAGTTTTTGGTTGAAAGTGCGACATTTTACTGACTTGCTTACTTTTAAAATGTATTTTATTTGATAAGTACATCGAGTTTTTGCAATTTGTACACATTTAAATGAAAAATATTTTAAATTGATCAATCGCGTATATTTTGGTATTCGTGTTCGTATTATTAGTCTCTGTCCGAGTCTACCTCTCACCACGGGCTACTGTAGTGTTTTCAAAAAAATATTTTTTAATACCAAAATATACGCGATTAATCTTTTTAAAATAGTCTCATTATATTTTATTTGACTTTATATTTTTCCGTTTAATTTAATTTATTTTATCTGATGATATTTCATTTCAGTATAAATTAGTTAATTAACTTAATTTTATGAATTTTTTTGTGTTATTTTTTTTTATCTCACTCACATTTTGTTATACGAGCATACTTAGAAATAAGCCGTAGTGAGATATCACTACTAAATATTTAAACATAGAATGACAGATTTCGATGCTGTTCTGTCTACTTAAATGTAATTCAAATATTTTAACCTGTTATTGTAAAGAAATACAAACAACGGGATACAAACCCGCACCTAGTGGAAAGTATCCAAACATAGTTTTCAGCTCTAAGTTCTAGTTCAAGTACGTGTATGGCTTAGCTAACTAGATCACTCGGAATTTTCCTAAGAGTCGTGAATTTAAATCCCGTTACGTTCAATTTTTTAAATATTACCTAATAAGAAATGTTAATAGTTCCGTCTTTACAATATGCTATCATGTACCCGGCATGGGATCTTTACTGAGGTATTGTTTAGTTTACTCTCAAAGTAGATCTGAAATAATTTGTGTTTGTTAATGTTATTTTATTTTGTTTTAGCTTCACGCTTTTATCCCGCATAGCAGGGTAGACAGGTTTTTAAAAAATGCATACAGAAAGTACCTAGTGTCAAGACACGCCGTACTCCCCTTCCCCTAATTCGTTACATCGATTGGCAGAACTCAACGCCGCGCTTTGTCTTACAAGAGCGAGGGAATGAAAATAATTTTAAATACAATCATTCCCCCGAGTGTGAATCGAACCCGAATTAATCGCGTTTTAAGTCAGACGCTGTACTTTGCTATCCTTCTTATAAAATATTATAATATTCGTTATTTTCCATACGGAGCGTAAGTTGATATGGTTGATAAGTCGATATGAATATATATATATATATATATATATATATATATATATATATATATTTCTAAATATTAATAGGCACAATGATTTTATTTATAGCGTGAGTAAATAAAAAAAAATATTTACTCAAACCAACTCAAGTAGTAAACAAATACTTTACATAAAAACAGAATTTACAGATATTTTCAATTTTTTTATATTCACTTTGTACAATTTTATAACTTCTACATATAAAATTGTAGTGTCTATTTATAACATTAAAATAATCGCGTTTTACTTAATGCATAATACGTATGTACAAACACCAAACAAAAGTTTTTTTTTTCAATTTTTTATATATATTACGTAAAAGGATTTACACATACACCTCAGTATACGGAAGAAACACTTGTCGTTTATAGAAATCGATCTATGTTTCCTTGTTCTTTTTTTTGGAAAATAAACAGTTTGAAATTTATCTTTTTAATAGAATGAAAAAGGTATTATTCATGAGGATGGTGCGTGGCTGATGGGACAGCGTTTGACTGTAAATGCTATAGGTTATGGGTTCAATTCCATTTCTAATATGATTATATTTAAATTACTAGCTTTTCCTAGCTCTGATAATACGAAGCGCGGAGTTGAGTTCCGCCAATCAACACGTTATATCTTGAATTCGGTGAAAAGTAGAGTACAGAGTGTCTTGTCACTAGGTACTTCCTGTCTACCCTTCTATGCGGGATAAAATAAGAAGTTAATAAAAATGAAACCATATTTTAATATAATTATTTGATTAGTTTTTAGATATGTTTTTGTAATTATCTCCTTATATTTCTTATCAGGTGGGTTGATGAAGAAACAAGTTGTTCTGTTCTATTTTTCAAATTAAAATACATTGAGAAAATTTAATCTGAAAGCGACAACGACCTTTGTAATACCGTTGCTAGACAGTAGACACGTATTTTAGCACAAAAAATATATACAAAAAAAACGGTATTGATCAATCGATCAATCAATTTGTATATAATACGAAAATGATGAAAAAAGTTTCCGTCCGTTTATACGAAAATTATAGAGAATTAAATTTAGTATAGTTTGTTCTGAACAAAAGTGTAAATAAACCTTTTATTTTTTAGAATAATGTATTAGAAATTCGATTAATTAATAAAACAAATTGAAGCCGGTCGTAGCGCAATGGAACAATGTCTGACTGTAAACGCGACTGGTTGTGGGTTCAATTTCCACTCAGGGGAGTGGTTATATTTAAAATATTTTCACTTAACACGCAACGTCTCCAATTTGGTAGAAAGCGAAAAATGGAGTGTCTTGACACTAGATATTTACTGTCTACCCTGCTATGCGGAATAAAGGTATATAAAAAAAAATTTCATATAACACCATATGTTTAAAAACAAAACTGATATACTCGTTACTATGACAACATATATTTTACACTTATTAAAGGTAATATCATTTTTTAATCGACTTCAAAATAAGGAGTAAAGGTTACCAGTTTGAGACCAGTTTGATGTATGTACGTATTTAATATTGTTGGAATTGAATAACAATTGAGTATGATGATCCATTTAGGCTTCCAAGCACGATTGCTTAATTTGGTAAATGTATGTTTGTGTGTTTGTCCACAAATTTCTCTAAAACTAAAAGTACATATCAAGATAATTCTTTTTAATTAAAATTAAATATACTTCAACTTAGGGAACAGTAAAAGTTTCATTAAATTCGATTCAGTAGTTTCGGAAATATATAGTATAGTACACAAAAAAAATTTGGTGTCAAGTTATTACGTAATCAATTAAAAAATGAATAATGATCATTTAAAAGCTTTTTTTTTTAATTTAAATATAGTGAATTAAAAAAAATGGTGTTATCTTATTTGAAGAAGTGAGATTAGAATTACACTGACAACTCATCTAACTACTTTTTTATATAAATTACAAACAAATTCAAATTAACTTAAGACTGGGGACATCACTTGAAATAAAAAAAATGAATACTTAAAATTTAAAAAGATTTTAGAAGTAATATTTTTCGTATGGAAATAAACTAGTTTTTTTGTCTGGCATACGAGTACATCACTATCTCAATACCAAGAAGTTATAATTAAATTTTAAACTGGATAAGTTATCATAATATAATATTCAGGGTTTTTTATTATAAAGTTAATTAAAAAAAACGATGATCTCAATAGTAATATATGAAGTAAATATATTTATTATATTCAATTAAGTTAAATTAATTATTAAATTGAAAACAGAGTGTCTTGACACTAGAGTGTCTTGAATACTCTGCAATGTGGGATAAAGCGTAAAGCTGATTTTTGATTAAATAAATAATTATAAGTACTTTTTTCACATTTATATCCCGCATAGCAGGGTAAACAGAAAGTACCCAGCCTCAAGACACTTTGTGCTTTGCTTTCCAACGAATACGAGACATTGCGTGTTGAGTGGTGGAACTCAACGCCGCATTTTGTCTTTACCAGAGCGACAAAATGAAAATGATTTAAATATAATCCCCGGGTGGAGTCGAACCCACAACCAATTACGTTTACAATCAGACGCTGTCGAACTGCGCCACGATAAGCCTCGACTATAATTAAGTATAATTTTTTTATATAAAATTCTTATAATTTTCTCACCTTAGCAGTATGCTTTATGTCTTTAGCCTCTACAATTTAGACCTTTGCCTTCAGTTTTCCATATTCAATATAAATAGTTTAATAAATATTGTTAATTGGTGTACGAGGCGGTACAACTCAACACTGCTTCGCGGCTTACCCAGAAAGTCTTCATCAATCTGTTTGCTTATTCTATATAATTTTTTTGGTATCTTTTAAATTGAAGACATTGCGTGTAAACTGGCGGAACTTAACGCCATTCGCTGCCTTACCAGCACACAAAATGTATAATTATTTACCTGTATAATATTTTAATAGCTTTACGTTTTTTCCCACATAGAAGAGTAGGCAAAAAGTACCTATTGTCACTTCGTACTACACTTTCCGCGGAATTCGAGACATTGCGTGTTGGGTGGCGGAACTTAACGCTGCGCTTTTATAAGAAATTACTAGACTCAAAATAAAATAACAATTATAATGTATAATTTTTCCTATTATACTCATATGTACCTAATGATAATAATTTATTTATTGTTCTGTACGTCCTCGCTTAACACTGACTACTGTGTTATACAATTATCTATATACAAAAGTATATAACGAGTTGAATATAAAAATTACCTAAATGTATTATATTGTTCCAAGCACTAACTACATGTGACATACAAAAAAGGCCATTTAACTTTAAACTTTGCGGAACTGAAAACATCTGGGATTAATTAACGAATTTTAAGTAGTTTAAAGGCGCCGCTTATAAATATTAATATGAAGGAAGATAATATTATACATATATATATATATATATATATATATATATATATATATATATATATATATATATATATATATATTGTCTTGGCAAAGTACTAGATTTTATTGTTAGATGTAAAAACTTATATCTGATAAGCGAAATAACAAGTTTATTACACTTGGTCAGTATAATTTTATTGTATTATTTTTTTTATTTTCGAATGTACGCCATTGTGGCTCAGTTTGAGAATGATACAAGATGGTTATAGATTCAATCTCTATTTGGTAAAATGTTTTATTTATTTGATTTATTTGGACTAAGGGTAGCATTGACACCAATGCTCATAATATAGGGGGAAACCTTCATTTTTCACCACAAATCAACGTGACTCGTTAATTGTGGCTTAAAACTCAATACAAAATGTTATATGTATTCAAAACGCACAAAAATCAAGTTCTTTATAGTAAATACTTAAAATGTCACTTATGCCATCTCTAAATTGTAAATGTTCTATTTACATTGATAGATATCTGGAAGATATTTGAATATTTCTTAATCTGTTTTTTATCATTTGCTCTTTTGCAGATGTTTTGGCTGTTAATATAATAGTTTTAAATAGAATTCATCCTTCCTTCCTTCCCTTCTCCCTTTATTTAGGGACGAATCTCATTCTTCAGCATATTTTTAAGGATTTTTGTTACATGCCACGGACTTATCGCGTCCATGGATTTTTGGGATCCTGTTTTATAATTACAGTATTTTTTTAAGAGTACTCGAAACACTGCTAGGAGATCAGAAAATAATAGAGAAGTCCTCCAAAAGGCTTAATCCGGTTTGCATTAATACATATGGTCTTGGGTGGTCGTTTAGGGCTTGTTGTTGTTATAACAACAAGCCCTAAACTGTATATAGTAAGTGATATAATATATGACTACAATCCTTGCTTGTATATATATATATATATATATATATATATATATATATATATGCGAATATTCAGGTGAATGTTTAAGTTAGAAATATAGGCATTTGTCTTGTCTTGTCTCTTGATATAATAAGTGGTTTCAAATTGTTTCAAATACCGTCTGACTGTAAACGCGATCACTTGCCGGTTCGATACCTACTTGAGGAAGTGATTATATTTAAATTATTTTCATTTCCTCGCATTCCTCACAAAACGCGGCGTTGAACTCCCAGCTGCGTAAAGCTAAAAAAAGCCAGTTACAAAGAAGAAAGTCGTATACTGTCTATTTACATATTGTTTGAGAGATGATCAGAAATCTATTTTCCAATATGATGTGATTTCATAAATCATATTATTTGTATATTTATTATTTATATGAAGAAATACATTCGGACTCTTTATAAAAATTACAAGTATTTTCATAATAATTCATTGTGAAAGAAAAAATAAAAATTATTATACAGTACAAGATACTAACATACAGTTATGTGTAGGACGTAAAACGATATAACGGGGTTATTATATAACTACGTACGACCTTTTTTTGTTAAGTTTTAAATAAGAAGCAAGGAAATTAATGAGCAATGATTCTCTTGCTTGCTACTAAAGCCTCGAAAACTCTAATTAAACCAAATAAATATATAACTAATGCTCTATCTTTAGAAATCGCTTTACAATAAGGTTTTTTACAAACACTATACTAGGTACAGTAGTTGTAAAGACTATGGAGCGTCGTCAATTGAATTATAAAAAAGACCGGAAGTCGTGTTTCGGAAGTGAATCCACTTCCTGCAGCATCTTGCGCTGTTGCACTTTTCATAAATCAATTTCCTAACCTCTATAATTGGTATTAGCTAGGGATATCATTTTCCGGACTCTATCCTATCCAAAAGTTTATTGCCTTATTTGTTAATTTTTATATATATAAATAAACGTATATTATGTAAATAAACAAACGTATATTATATAATTCAATGGAGATCGATATTTTCAGTCGTCGGTGTATTTTATCTATTTTTATATCATTTTTAATTCGATCTTGATAAGCATTATATGAAGTCATGATTTGATTACATTAAAATTTCATATAAACGAAGAAAATAATCATGTTTCATTATTAAACATGAGTTTAAAAAGTATGAAGTATTTTTTTTGCTATACCAACCTGTATATAGAAATCTGCCTAAATATTTGTATCAAACGAGAATAGAACCCGTGACTTTAATAGTAACCAATAGATTACTTCAGAACCTAATGTGTAGTTATTATTTTTCTCAACACTCATAGAGACGTGCGTGCACGTGACAAACGTTACTTAATATTTCCTACTTGGCTTCACGATTCTGAAATTATTTTTAATATAACATTGCTTCCTAATCGTTAATATTACAAAATGACCTTTTATTAACCAATTCAAAATGTTTTTATTCGCTACCGGCTGTATGCAATAGTCTAGCTTCATACAATATGCCTTCCCACTGGCGATGGTTACCGTAATGCTGACGTTAAGACGAAATAATGCTAATTAACAGTACTATGGCAAAGACAGGGCGCCTCTTGTAGAACACGGAGGTTGCAGGTTCATATCCCACTTGAGACATTTACTAGAAGCCGCGTTGACGCGTAACTTGTAAACGCGTTACCTTAGTAACGTCTCACTGTAAAAAATTGTTGCACTTATGATTTTACCTTACGTTTAGCTCTTTGTCACTCTGCTATTGAATGGCGTAATTCAACGCTGCATTTTGTGTTACCACGACGAGGAAATGAAAATAATCTATATATTCCTCCAAGTGGGAACCGAACCCATAAATAATCGTGTTTACAGTCAAACTCGATTCCACTATGCGACGATGGCCTCTAATATAATTAATATATAATATATTTTTTTTTAATAGTTTTAGTAATTACCTCATATTTAGTACATTAATTTAACAAACATTATTCGTTTTTGTTAACGTTTCATACTGAGCGCTTATAGTGGCATTATGATATAAAGAAACGCTGACGCAGATAGCCTTTGACATCTACGAAATAACTTCGCACGTTATAGCTAAAACACCGGAGGTTGTGGGTTCGATTTTCTATATATAAACTTTTGTTCAATAATTTATTTAGGCATATGTTTTAATTCAATCTAATTTGAACCGAAGTAACGCGTATACTTTGAGATATATATATATATATATATATATATATATATATATATATATATATATAATGTTACATGTACGGTTAGTTTACAATAGCCAGTTGTCACAGAGAGATAAAAAACTTTTCAAGTTTAGAAACCCGGTACTGTGCTTTATGTGCTACTGTGCTCTTATAAACAGATCTTAGAATTTAAACCCATTTCATGAAAAGTTAAACCCACTTCTGAAAAATATGAACCCACTTGTGTATATTCGCATACATTTATTACTGTACTTTAAAAGTAACAAAGTAACAAGTAATTTGTAGTTTTTATAAGATTTTGAATTCGCTAATTTTGATTATGTTTTATATCTTCTTGTCATCCAATTATCACTCTATACATAATTGTAAAAGGTATGTAAAAATACATATACAAGCAAAGGGATCATTTGACTGTAAACACGATCGGTTGTGGGTTCGATTCCCACTCGAAGGTAGTGATTATATTTAAAATATTTCGACTTCCTCGTTTTAGTAAGTGCGGCGTTCCACCACTCGCACTATGCAATCCCGCATGAAAAGCGTGAAAATATATAAAAAAATATATTTTTAACCCACTAAAAATTCACATCTAGTATGTTTTAATATTTATTTAGGTTAGGTTAAGAGAAAAATTAATTAAAAAATCCTAAGCCAAAGAAAAAATACATCTAACTGGTCTTCTCTAGAATAATCCTTAAGAAGAAACAACAGATCAATCTTTCAATTAATTACAATCATTATCAAACGGTCATGTAATGCCACGCTACGTCAGCCAAGTGATGCAATTGCAGTAATCGTGACCCTTGACACTGTTAGATTAAGAGTCAGTCAGTCAATCTACCTGTCACGTTTGAACTTGACCTTAAGTTTTAATTATATACGTCTTCGTAAACTTAATTCTAGAAACTCAATAAGAAAACATTTTCATAAAACGTATCATAATTTGAGCACAGCGGGATTTGAACTCGCGCCTCTTGAGAGCTGTCTCTCGTCTTTGACGGGTGGACTATGCGTTCTATACCTATACTTACTACAACTTGTAGTTAGTTGTCTAAGCAAGAACAATAACAAATTTTGTATTGATTTTTTTTATCAATAATAAAATATTGAACAGAAGTCACTCTTCTCCATATTGTTTATTCGTTTAGAGATATTAGGTGTTTCTTGGCAGTATTGAGAGACAATGTCAAAACTGCTCGGCGTGCAACTTAACATCAGACAAACAGGTATCCCAGTTTATAAGATATCCAAAAAAGCAGGATATTATATATGTTACTTCAAAGTACGGCAAATTTTGTAAACGCTTTAGGAAACATAAAAAGTGGCATTCGAGTCAGTTATCAGGTCATTTTAAACGTATACAGTACGTATTTGATTTGCCACGCCTCACCGCATCACCTGGTTCGTATCTTGTTGGCAGCGCTTTCTTTTATGCCCATCGCACAAGTAGCCCTTTTGGGAAAATGTTTCTCTACCAACAAACGACTGTCTTCATATTAATACTTTATACTGTATATTAAAATAAGAACTCGCTATTTTTATAATTTACATTTTCATACAAAGAATCAAAAAGATTTTAGATTTCGGACAGTCTAGAAAATAGAACTGCATAATTTTTTTTTAATTATTCCCAACAAAAGGACAAACAACTGGACAATTGCAATTGGGGTCTCGTTCGTTGATTACTATGTACATATATCATATTTTTTTTAGCTTCACGCTTTTTCCCGTATAGCACCCAGCTGTGACAGAAAGTACCTAGTGTCAAGACACTCCGTACTTCGTTTTCCACCGAATTCGAGATATTGCGTGTTGAATGGAGTAACTCAACGACGCACATTGTCTTACCAAAGCGAGGAAGTGAAAATAATTTAAATATAATCACTCCCACGAGTGGGAATCGAACCTACAGCCGTTCGCATTTACAATTGTTGACTTAAGGAATAATATTTTTTTTATAAACCAAGAATATTATTTACGACGAATAAAATGTAAACCTATAAAATATCAGGCTGTAGTTATACAAACACGTGCTCACAGTAAAAATATTTTAATGGTTCTAGAATTTGAATAACTAGAAATCGGATATATTAATTATATTTTTTTTTTTTTTTTTTTTTTTTTTTTTTTTTTTTTTTTTTTTTTTTTTTTTTTTTTTTTTTTTTTTTTTTTTTTTTTTTTTTTTTTTTTTTTTTTTTTCCATTCAACAGGCATCGTATCAAATTCGGCGGAGAGCGAAGTATAGTGTTTTGAAACTGCGTAACTTGCCTGCCTTGCCTGGATAAAAAAACTATAAATAACGACTGCATATATTCCTCATATATACTCCTCCGCCTCTACAATTTATGAAAAAAAAATATTTTAAGTTTTTTACCTTCACGTATTAATATAATACGTTAATTACAAATACACGTCTTTGAAAATGTATCTACTTATCGACTTTTACCTGTTTCGCATTATTAGCATTCTTTCTACAAACATTAAATTAAATTACGAGCTGATACAAAGCTGATAAGCTATATTTTATTTCCTTTTATTTTTTTTTAGCTTCACATTTTTATCACGTATAACATTGTAGACCTAGTAGGAACTACCTAGTGTCAAGACACTCCGTATTCCACCTCCCCCAAATTAACTTCTGCATGCACTTCTCTTACCGGAGAGAGGAAGTGACAATAATTTAAATATAATCACTCCTCCGAGTGGGAATCAAACCCACAACCGACCGCGTTTACAATCAGACGCTGTCCCACTGCGCCGCGACCGGCCTCGTACATTCATATTTATATTTTACTTTTAAAATTATCGATTTGTAATGACCAGTAGGAAACGTTGCAAGAGTAAATAAATAAATAAAAACTAGATTGTTATTGTGATCGAAGAAAAAATTGATTTATATAACAGGCAATGCAGATATAATGGCATTCCACAGACGTACGTTATACTCACACTCGCATATCGTATATCTCCACCCATAACTTACACTGCCGACCACCCACAAAATATATTCTAGCTTTAAGAAGTGTTGGCCTTCATTTATTTCTGTCTATAATTGTCTTCAAGTGTGTTGGTATAGTTATGAACTAAGAACTATGAAAGTTGATGAGATACGGGTTCAAATCCTGAATTAGTAATGTAATGACTAATTTAGTCAACTAAATAGTTTTTAAGTAACTAGTGAATTTGTAATTTCTATAGTCAGTTTAAATTTACATGTATATATTTTTTTTACCTCCGACTTGCAATGCCTTCAATAATAAAAATAATTTTATTTGAAATAGTGTTGAGACACTTGGTTTTCATTCGGTATCGATCATAAAGGAGAGTAAAGAAACGTCTCTACATTACACAAAACAAACAACCATTACAAACCATTATGAAATATTTTATACTTATAAAAAGAAACCACTTATTTTATCACCACAGTCAGATGGAAAGTGGAAAACGGAATATCTTGACACTGGTATCTACCTGTTTATCACTCTCCTGCTAAGCAGGATAAAGCGAAAAGCTGCTTATACATATATGCAAAATATAGACATTATAGAGAGGAAATTGCACTAGCTATTTGGCAAACTGATTCAATTTTCTTATTTATTTGACATACTTATTTAATAAGTAGCCGATAGTGTCTTATCACTAGGTTCTCTCTGACTACCCTGCTATGCGGGATGGTGCGTGAAGCTGTTTATACATGTAGTATATAGACACTATAGAGTGGGAGCTGCTCTACACAACTCTACAACTTATTTATTTCATACACTCATTTAATAAGCAGTCAACGGAGTGTTGACAGTAGGTTCTCTCTGGCTAACACGTCATGCGGGATAAACCCTGCATAGTTTCAACATACATTCATATAAAAACAAGCGTGTGTGAAATGTCATATATATATTTATTATTTTAATTAATCATACAGATGTCCAGTTTAATCTCATAATATATTATGATAATGTTTACTGTTTACATTTTAAAACAATGCTATAACCAAGCCAGTATGAGAGTCTTCGAGGTGAATCTGATAGTATGTCATTTATAAACGATTTTGTTATATATTCATTGATATAATTTCGATCGGTTTGTTATATTTGTCATATACACGCTTTTATCCCGCATAGCAGGGTAGACAGAAAGTAGCTAGTGTCAACACACTCCATACCACGCTTTCCACCGAATTCGAGACTTTGCGTGTTGGGTGGTGGAACTCAACGCCGCTCTTTGTCTTTACCAGAGCGAGGAAGTGAAATTAATTTAAATATAATCACTCCCGAGTGCGTGTAGAACCCACAACCGATCGCGTTTACAGTCAGACGCTGTCACACTGCGCCACGACCAGCCTCGTTAAATATTCGCTTTTTTTTATTTACGTTAACCGAATATAGAGACTTGATATCAGAAAAAAGTTTTTTTATAGATCTATTTACTGTATATAGTGTTTTAAATGCCACTATATATAAGCACTATTGCAGGTGATAGGAACTATATGTTCACAATAATGAAAAGAATGCCTTACCAATATATATTAATGCATTATACTTGAAATTCATTTTTGTAGACAGAAAGCGTTTATCTCTATCATATTGCATTATATCAATAAATGACAAAATGTCTTCTATGTGTAACAATAGATAAAGTTTTACAACTTAACTTGAACGTGAAAGTAGAACGGAGAGCGATGTCCCTTTGCCCTTTATTTCATACCTTACATTCTAAAACTTACCTTCCTTATGTTACCGGTTATTTTTGGGTCAGTTTATGAGTTATGACATAATTGACAAACATACATAATTAGCTTGTTAAAATTAAAACATTTTTTATCTCTACTTTAGTCAAGTATAAACGCACAGGTACAGGTAGAGTCGCTTTCTCTCAAGAGGAATGCAAGATATTAATTGTCAGCATCATTGTCTAGAATATAACTATATTAAAATAAGCAACTAAACAAACTTTCAATATAACAGGAGAGTCAGAGAAAACGTAGTGAGGAAATAGAGACATTACTTGGTAGTAATTATGCTTGAAATTCATTTAGAGTTGGTACTCTTGTAAGGCACATCTAACCACGCCACGCATTTCCTTATAAGACTGAAAGAAAAATAAGTATTAAAATAATTTTCCGGAGTTGAAAAGAAATATTTTAGTCATCTCCCGAAGAATACAGTCAAACCCACACGAGTCATTAGATATCCTTTGTTAAGATTAAGATAAGAGAGAACATTGTATCATTTTAGTTGTTATAATGTCTTTATCTTTGCGTTTCATACATTTTTACATTTCATACATTTCATTGTCCACTTTCAACCCGTAATGTGACGTAACTAAACGCCGCATTTTTCCTATCTAAAGTAAGAAAATATCTTTATTATAAATATAAATATATAATTTTTAAACTAATTATATTATTCAAATACTGTTATCTAAATATTTTTTGTTCTCAATATAAATATTTCCTCAAGTGGGATTGATCCCACGACAGTGGCCTTCATCAGACACCTTTTGTTTGTCACATTTATTGTTACTGGTGTTTTATAATAACGTAAAAGCCTGAGAGAATTGAGTTCACGTCATGGCTTAAGTGCTTATCTCTAACCACTTAAGGACTTCAGCGAAGTATAAAAAACCATTACAAGCCAACAATTAATAATTCTAGAACAGAAATTGAATACAATTGATATGGCTCTTGTATAATAGAGGTTATTCTTCGTAAATAATTTTATGATGAAATGTAAAAATCAAATGAACTGGCAATATTTTTAAATTAATATTTTGTTAGTGTTATCCCACACTTAGGATTAGAAAAGTTTTTAAAAAACGTATAACAAATTTGAACGCAGCGGAATTCAAACCTGCGCCTCTTGGAAGCCGTCCAATAACACTTAAATGTGGAATAATACCTTAAAAATATTAAAGTACGATCATAAATAGCATTGTATCGTGTCAAACAATTATTTGTTAATAATCTTTGGACAGCAGAAATTTGTAAATATCTCTCTACAGAGATGCTAACAACGTAAATAAGTTGTAACAAAAAGATTTACGAATTTCGACGCTGGTAGTAAAAAGCATGACTTAGGGGTCACAACGCTTGGACGGTTTTCAAGAGGTGCGGGTTCGAATTCTGTTTTTTAAAAATGAACTTACAATAGGAAACCTTTTAAAAACCGTAGTTGACTTCAAGTTATTTTATTTGATATTGGTTATAAAAATACTGATCAACGTCTAAGCAAATCAAAATATTATTTATTAAAGAACCTATGTTCTTTACAAGCAATTTCGAATCCCCAATCAACACAAGTGTCAGTGTTGTCAGTCCCACAGGAAGCCACCACACCACAAGTATATAATATATGTTTTTAACCTTATAAGTGTACGAGCTAAGGTTGAAGTTCAAGAGCCACGAACAAAAAACGACAATTTTTTTTAGCTTCACGCTTTTTATCCCGCATAGCAGGGTAGACAGAAAGTACCTACTGTCAAGACACTCCGGACTCTGGTTCCCGTCGAATTGGAGATATTGAGTATTTTTTGATTGAGCATTGAGTGGTGAAACTCAACGCCGCACTATGTCTTACCAGAACGGAAGAATGAAAATAATTTTAAATATTCACCCGAGTAGGAATCGAACTCACAACCGATCGCTAATACAATCCGACACTGTCCCACTGCGCCACGACCGTCCTCAATATTTCTTAATTTTATACTATTAAATTAATAAATTACTAGATTAATTTTTCTGCCCTCGTAAGACATAGCGCGACGTTGAGGTTCAAAAATCGGGTAAACGGAATGTCTTGAAACACAATTCGTGGTTTATAATTAATAAATTAATTTTTATTTAGTACAGCCACTACTAATTACAGGTATTTAATGTGAAATAACTCTATTCTCTACATTTCTTCAAGTTTTTTATAGCCTCAATAATCAACGTCATACTTTACTTAAGTAAAACGTGTATGTAATAAAACCACACAAATATTATCCTATACAGAATTCGAACCCACATGTATCCCGGACTGTCACTGAGCCTACAGTGACATCCTACTATTTTGAGCGCTTAAATATTGAAATATATTGTAAATAACTTAGTGCTTCAAAGGAGCTTTTCAACTTTGCATTGTAAATACAACAAGCGTATTTAAAATCACTTAAGACATAAAAGCTTCATAGGAATAGACTTTCAAAAAAGAAGGTTAGGCGCAGGTTCGAATCTCGTTGTGTTCAAAATTCCATACATCTTTTAAAAATATTTTTCAATCTTAATTATGGAATAACCATTTAAAAATAGCCGAAGATTTAGCCTTATTACATAACCATAGAATGACTGAGAACTGAGTGACTGATCACTAGCGGAATCATTGAATATTCAGATATTATTTTTGCATACAAAATCAACAAAATCTAAACAAATCATAACTACTTGTATAATTATGATTGTTCGCAACGCGCACGTAAGAAAATAAACATGAAGTCATTTTCAATAAAGACATTATGTGGATGAACTTGAAATTCTTGTATTGTTATTTATTTTACAGTTGCACATTTCCACTCAGACCCACTACCGTAGAGAGAAAGACTAGAGTCAGTATAGTTAGTTATTCAGTATAAGAAGCGGCGCTGAACGCCGCGCCTTGTATTAACTGTTACCAGAGTGTAGAAAATAGTTTACATGAGACTGTTAACTCTCCCAAATGTTCAAATCTACAACTACCACGTAGATAACTTTTACATTATATAGCGCGGTAATATCCAAAGTAAGTAGTTTTTTATTGGGATCGTTTAAAAATTTGAACCCGCGCATTTCGGAAACTATCCAAGCTCTCTTACTACTAAGCTATGAGTTCAAGATTTGCCTGCATCTAAATTTTTATATGTTTGTACAACTTATTCATTGAATTAGTATTAAAAAGACATTAAAGTAAGTAAACTTAACCGATATATGTGATATATAAAGCCGGCCTTGACGCAGTGTGACAGCGTCTGACTGTAAACGCCATAGGTTTTGGGTTTGATCCCCACTCGGGGGAATGATTATATTTAATTTATTGTCCCTTCTTCGCTCTGGTAAGACAAAGCTCGGCGTCGAGTTCCGCCACTCAACACAATACTCAACACTCAACACTCAAAGCGAAGTATGCAGGTAGATGAAGATCTTGACACTAGGTACTTTCTGTCTACAGATTTTACAGATTTTAAATTACTCTATTATAATAATTAATTTAATAATTAATTTAATAATTAATTTAATAATTAATTTAATAATTAATTTAATAATTAATTTAATAATTAATTTAATAATTAATTTAATAATTAATTTAATAATTAATTTAATTAATTAATTACTCACGTAAAATATAAACATTAGTGTCATTTTTAGTATCCAGCAATACAATTATGAAAACCCTAGTTTTCGAATTCATATACTTGGTATAGAGACAATTGGTATAGTATTGTTTTTATTAACTGTTAGACGAATGCTATCCAGAGCTAGTGTACCTATGACCAGGGATTACAGTAAAGTGTTAAATGTTAAGTGCAAAGTGTTAAATCTTGCGTTTTTAAAAGTGTATTGGGAAAATCATAATTAAAACCGTTTGTCCGTCAATCCGTTGAAAATATATTCATTTAAAACGAGATTGTACTTTTAACGCCACTTGCATTGCTTAACGCAGGTTCTAGGCTGCGTCGCGCACGCCTCGGGTTATATTAACACTGACCTTTTATCAGCTCGTATTTAATATTTAAATCCGCTTTAATTATATATTATGTATATACATGAATAAATTTAAATAATTTCTATAAAATTAATGGTGTTTAAGTAAATATATGATTAATATATAAAAATATATTAGATTTTCGCAATTTTTACACTTTTTAAATAAAACTATTTCAAACGGATTAATCCAAAATATACGCGATTAATTTATTTTAAATAATTTGATTTAAAATGATTCTTATATTTTTGAAACCGGAAGTTGCATCGTATACAACGAAAAAATGTGAAAATAACTTTTTTGTTTTTAATAGGTTTGTTCGTTTCGGCATTTCGCAGGATCTCTACCTTTTTTCTAAGGTATAAAGGATATATTTTTATTTTAGCTTCAAACTTTTTATCCCGTATAGCAGGATAGACGGAAAGTATCTAGTGTCAAGACACTCCGTACTTCGAATTCGAGACATTGCGTGTCAAGTGGTGGAACTCAATGCCGCACTTAGTCTTACCAGAGGAGCAAGTGAAAATAATATTAATAAAATCACTCCCCCGATTGAGGATCGAACCCACGCCCGATCGCGTTTACAGTCTGACGCTGTCCCACTGCGCATTTTACGCGATATTTTGCGCGATTTACGAGCATTATATGTTAAATGGATGCATTTTTATTGGGAAAATAATACACTGATCAAAATAAGGATAGCCATGTCCAAGCGTGTCCGTAACCGCGACCAGGGTATCACGCTGACACTGCAAGGGAGATAAGTGACATCCGCAATAAGGAGCCAATCCATCACTTTGACGCCGTCGTGACGCGTAGGAAATAATTAGACAACACGCCGTAGGTGCGGGTACAATTTACACGATAAGGCTTGTTCGTATTATACCGAATGGCTGATAGATTTCACAACACTATAATAATTATAGTTTAATTATTTTCAATTCCTTTTCTTATAATCCAAAACGGCGTTGAATTCCGCCACTCAACACGCAAATACCACTATTTCATCATAGTGTCTTGACACTAGGCACTCTCTAAAAACGATGTAATTTAAAAAAAAGGGTAGAACAAAAGAAGTAATGTAAATATAATAAAATATGCATATAACTAGGAAATAACATGAACAATACCATCCATAAGAATAAAGCTACTTGTGTTTAAGTGTTTGACTTTTCTGTTTCGTTCGTTTTAAACATTATTATAATAGTCAATCACATGACGTCAAATGAGAAACATATGTGGAACTAATCGACAACTTATCAAAACATTTCATATTTAGAAATATTGGAATTTATTTGAAAATGTAATAGATAGCCACGACTTTGAACGTTTATTGGTTACGTACGGTACGTTTTTTGACATTCTACACACTTTGCTGCCTAACAGGTTTATGATAGAGTACATGGTGTCAGAACACGCTGTTCGCCGATTTTCACCCAATATCTAGGAGTGTTGAGTGGCGAAACTCAACGCCACACTTTGAAATTCTTACTTTTCATATCTTTTCTACAGTTTTATTTCGCGTTGCATATTTAAGAGGATAAATATCTGTTTATGTGCTTGTATATTAATATAGATAGAATAGGGACTATGGAACGGATCCAAACCCACAACCTACCGTATAATATACACATATAACCAGTGAGCCCATAGGCTTATCAGCTTATGCTCTTTTTATATAAATTTTATTATATTTACTTGTCTAAAGCATGAGGAACTTGCGTTCCTGAAGCCTAGTCTTAAGACACTCTTTATTCTACCTTGCACCCTCTTTAGAAATATTGTTTGGTGAATGGCATTGTTATCCTCCCACTTTTATCCTGTATAATGCAGAAAGTATCAGTTAAGACACTCCGTATTTCGACGAATTCGAGACAGCGGAACTCAACACCGCGCTTAGTCTTGAGACGTCAACGCTGATAGACAGACACGTCTTGTTCTACATCTATTGTGTTTTATAATAGATTTCTATTATATAATATAATAATGAATATTTTCCCTTTACAGCCATCAACGGATCCTACCCGCCGTTTCCTCCAACAAAGAAAAGTCACTGGAAGGCGGACGCAGTACGGCGCTTGCGGGCGTGCTGCTCAAAGAAGACACTGTTGCGACGTGTGCCCATACTCGCGTGGCTACCAAAGTACACGTTTAGAAGCGGCTTAGCGGATATTATTGCAGGTGGGTTGATCTCCCGCGAGATGATTGCTTGAAATCAATTGGATAATTATATTTTTAAATTTCGTTACTTAAAAATAATGTCTTGTACAAATAGTACATATAGAATAAGAACTTAGAGATATATTTCCCACTCCTTACTTTTTTTATATCATGATTATTTGACATACATATCGAAACGTAAAATGGTGATTCCAATATAGTGGTTCTGGACGATGACTTTACCGAAATATCTGCTAAAAAATACTTTAAATATTTCTTTTAAAATAGGAAAAGTAAAAACATAACAGTTAACCAGTTTACGGTGTTACGGTGAACAAGCATACAGATATGTTTTGGCTTCCTTTGACGTTTACCAAATTCCAAACATTACTCCACTCTCCACTGTTTTATATAAACTAAAATATTATATCAATACAAACTATTAATATATAAGCAATATTTTATTAACTTCACGCATTTTTCCCGCATAGCAGGGTAGACAGAAAGTACCTAGTGTCAAGACACTCCGTATTTCGCTTTACACCGAATTCGCGTGTTGAGTGGCGTAACTCAACGTCGCACTTTGTCTTACCAGTGCGAGGAAGTGAAAATAATAAATAGCTCCCCCTGATGGGAATCGAACCCACAACCGATCGCGTTTACAGTCAGACGCTGTCATGCTGCGCCTCGACCGGTCTTCAGTATTTGCTATAATATATAATGTATGTATTAAGTATTAAATTATTTTCACAAGGCGAGTTTCTCTTAAAAACGTTAAGGTCATATTAGTTCATTTAAATGCATTTATTACAATCACTGCAATTACGTAGATATCTTGCAACTGCATAAAAATGATCACAAAAAAGACAAAGTTTTAACATCTATTTGAAAATTTAACTAAAAAACTTCTAGTCAAATGTTAGTGAGGTCGTCGTGGAGTCTGACAATCATCTGACAGCGTCTGTAAACGGTTGTGGGTTCGATATCTAATCGAGGGAATAGTTATATTTAAAGTTTATTTTTATTTCTCCGCTCTGGTACGCAAGATAAACTCACCCGTCTCTATTTCGAACGGAAAGCAGTCAACGGAGAATCACGACACTAGGTTATCTCTGGCTATCCAGATATACGAGGTGACACATGAAGCCATAAAAAACTACTTTTCCATTAATAAGTAATAATAATTGCACCATGAATAACAATAGGCTAGAGTGCCTAAAATCATCTACGACTTCCGTCTCAAACAACACGTACCTACCTATTTTAGTACCCGAAAATCAAAACATATTTTTTTATGCGGAAGTCTTCAAAATTTAACCTATTATAAATTTCCGGCACATAATTTGTCTAAATTCGCGTTTAAGTTAAACGCTCTATACATAGTGGTATTGGCCGGGCCGTCGCGGGCTGCGACACGCTCCGCCGCGCCCGCCGGTGTCTTTTGATGACAATTCACAAAGCGATTCGCTCTGGTCCATTCCGCATAATATCGTCATAATTTTAAAACGTTTTTTTTAAATGTGTTCGCAAACGTATGTAAATAACAAATAGGCTAAATTATAACGTACTTGGCTGAATACAAACATGTTTACGCGTGTGTAGTTGTTAAGAAATTAAAAAAAAATACGACTATTACTTGACAGTTACGTAACTAAAATGACATGACTTGATCTTTAACTACATCTAAAGTGTTATTCCAGTTTTGGGATTAGATAAACATTTGTAAAAACCGTAAAAATTTAAACGAAGCTGGATTCGAACCCGACACGGGCTTAGAAACCGTCCAAGCGCTCTGACTGCTAAGCCATGCGTTCTAGTACCGGCTGCGTTGAAATTCTCATACGTTTATTTAAGTTATTAGCATCTTTGCAGTGAGACATGACTTGATGTTTAGGAGTGATTAAGTATCTAGAACTTCAAATAATTTAATATTCGTTATTCGTTGGACATTTTATTCTTTTATTCTTTTTTTACTTTGAATTTTTCGTATTGTATAGAATATCGTACATTATTGAAATAGTTATATTGTAATTTAATGAAACTGCATTAGGCATATTAATAAGTTTTTTTTTCATATGTTTGTACTGAGAGGCCTTTTAAGTAACTACTAACAGAAAGTTTTGTATTTTTCATACAATTCGCATAGCAGGGCAGACGGATGATAACTGAGTAACAAGTCACTGTTTACCATTTCTCTAAAGAATTCTGCGCTGGTTATCATATTTAAACAAAGTAAAAAAATACAAAAAAGTAAAGCCTGAAATCCACCACACCAGAGACAAAGATACAATCAGCTCATTCTGCAAGAATCCAGGACAGTACGCGAGGCAATTAAGAAACAGATAGCGGTAGATTGATATAATTAATTTTTGTATCAAAATTTTTTCAAAAATGTAATTTCGAATACCAAAATATACACGATAAATCCGTTTAAAATAGTTTTATTTAAAAAATATATATTATTTTATTTTTTTAAATATATTCATTTAAATCAGTATAGTAAATTAAGTATTTTTATTTGTGAATGAGTGGCGAAACTCAACACCGCGTTTTGTGCTTTCGCCGGGGAAATGAAAGGCAATTTAATATAATTTTTGCCTTGAGTGGTAATCGTGCCAGCAAACACTGTTTCTACAGTGAGACTCTGTCACACCGCAGTGGCATCAATTTGCTTACTTTTCAGTACCGGAAAATTAAAAATAAAAAAAATCTTATAAGGAGTTGTATGTACGATGTATCCTGAGAAAAATGTTCCACATTTATTTAAAACAAGTAACAGTTGAGTTTACTCCTTTTGGCATACTTTAAAGTTTATATTATAGAGGATATATTTTTTAATTCAATTCGTACATAAAGGTTTTGTAAACGTTATTTACTTCATAGCAATTGAAGCGTGAAATGAGGGAGGTGTACTGCTGTGCGCCGTGTCGGCCGCCACTGCCTAGCGGTGCTCTGTAACCGTCCTACGTCTACGTACACACCTTTATGAACACTGAGTTTCTAAGAATTCTAGATTTGCTTATCATGAAATTGGTTATAATTTAGTTTTTACCTTTCTTATAAAAACAATATAATAATGGAGGCAATCACTCAGTGGGACATCGTTTGACTGTAAGCGCAATTCGTTAATTCGATTCCCACTCAGAGGAACGATTATATTGAAAATTTATTTTCGTTTCTCCGCTCGGGTAAGGCAAAGCGTGGTCAGTTTGCTATTTATCACGCAATGTCTCGATTTCGGACGAAAAACAGTCAACGTATTATCTGGACACTGGGTTGTCTCTGACTACTCTACCATACAGGATAAAATTAAAGGCGTATGTTCTCCGATCGGGGAGTTATAAATTATAATGTTAATATTATTTAATATTTGATATATTCCCTTTGGTAACATAAACTGAGCTGATTTTTTGATTGATTTATTCGCCAGGCAACACGTAATGTCTCTATTTCCAGTAAGCAGTGTGGAATGGTGTTAAGACTAGGTTCTTCCTTACTACACTGTTTTGCGGGAAAAAGTGTGAAGCTTAAAGAATATATATTTATTACAATACAATTTTCACATCCCAACATCCTAAATTAGGGATTTAAGATCGCATTTTGTCCAACCAGATCGAAAAAAATATATATTTGTAAGTAAATTTAACTTGATACCAGCCTTTTGCCCAAAATCCTGATAATATATTCTTTCTATTACTTTCTTCCACAGGTATAACAGTGGGGCTGACAGTGATACCGCAAGCGATCGCATACGCAGGTGTAGCAGGTCTACCCCCTCAGTATGGACTCTATTCTTCCTTCATGGCGTGCTTCGTGTATACAGTGTTCGGGTCAGTCAAAGACTCAGCCATAGGCCCGACGGCCATCGCCGCTATACTCACTAGGGAAAATTTACATGGTCTTGGCCCCGAGTTCGCAGTTCTGTTGGCCTTCCTGTCCGGCTGCGTGGAGCTCATCATGGGCATTCTTCAGCTAGGTGAGACAATGTTGTTATAATTTGTTAAAGTTATTTTGTTCTCTTGGTACAGGTGTATAAATATGAAAATTTTAAAGTCAGTTGCACATTTAATGATATATTAAATATTACAAACGTTACGTGCGTTTGAGGCCTGTGTTGGCGCATGTGACAGCGTCTGACAGTAAACGCGATCGGTCGTGAGTTCAATTCCCACTCGGGAGAATATTATATTAAAAATTATTTTCATTTTCTCACTCTGGTAAGACAAGATGCGGCGTTGACTTTCACCACTCAATAATTCGGTGGGAAGCGAAGTATGGAGTTTTTTGACACTAAGTGCTTTCTGTCTACCTTGCTATGCGGATTCGAACTTATTATACGTTTATTACAACTTATTCATGTTGTTAGAGATTTTTACAAACTTCTGCTGCCCAAAGATTATTTATAAGAATTTCGACGCAGCCGGATATAGACCGTATGGATTAGCGGCAGAGCGCTTGGATGGTTTACAAGAGACGCAGATTTAAATCCCGTTGCGTTCAAATATTTAAACGTTTTTCCAAAAAAATTTTTGAATTTATATTCAAAATTCGTACATATATTTAATATATAAATATATAATAAAATATATTTTTTTAAATTCAAGTTAATTTTAATTTGTTGTTTAAATACAATTATATATTTCAATAATTTTAATTCGCCGCAGTACGTGTACAACACGCAAGTAATGATCACAAGGTATTTGATAAAATCTGTATGGATGTTAAAAAAGTCAGCCAACCGCATCAGACGAGTGCGTTATAGGACAGCGACACCAGGCCCTTCAGCGAACTGTTCAAAATTTTTTGTCATTTATTCGATACGTTTCGATTTTACTAGGAAAATTACTTTAACACGCCGGTCGTTGCGCACTGGAACAGCGTCAGACTGTTACCGCGATCGGTTGTAAGTTCAATTTCCACTCGAGGGAATGATTATATTTAAAATTATTTATATTTCTTGGCTCTAATAAGACAAAGCGCGGCGTTGAGTTCCTTCACTCAATATGCAACGTCATAAATTCGACGGGAAGCGGAGGACGGAGTGTCTTGACACTAGGTACCTTCCTGTCTACCCAGTTATGCGGGATAACAGCGTGAAGCTACTTTAAAGAACTACAAAAATTTCGAATAAAAACTAAATTTAACATGAGGATTACTCGCTCGCCTTGTATTACACTCTATTGTTCAGTTTACTGGACTACAGGTATCTTATTATAGTTATATTTCGATATGCACATATCAAAAATTAACTAAATTAAAATTAAAATTTGCTTAAATTGGTCACTTTGGATAGAACTTCAATGCATATTATTTCTTATAACATATATATCCAAGTAGGAACTGAACGCACAACCTATTCACATTTACAGTAGGACTCCTACTGCGCTACAATAGCCATACATAATAGGGTTTTAGAAATCTTGTCATCCTTTTATAAGTCTACATAAAAGTATAAAGAGTGTATAGAAATACATATAATGTATAGAATGTATTGGCGCTTTGCACGGACCACGGAGTGTATCAAAATAGACGTCTGTGTACAAACACTTTGTTTGTACGATGTTCTGTTATTGTTCCCAGCTGTGAATGCGTGAGGTCACGAAGTGGTTCCAACTCTAACTGTTAAACATCGAAAAATATTCGAATAAGAGTTTTAAAATACCTTTTTGGCGATTTTTTTGTCACTATATCTTTGACCGATGGCAGGCCGGTCGTGGCGCAGTGGGACAGCGTCTGAATGTAAACGCGATTGGTTGTGGGGTCGTTCCCACTCGGGGGAGTGGTTATATTCGAAATTATTATTGATGGCGTTGAGTTCCACCATTTGATGGAAAGCGAAGTACGGACAAGTTAAAGTCCTATCCTAAACGGTTCAGCCGTTTTAGAGATTAACCGAAAGAACCAGACAAACAAATAAAAATGGTAAAAAATCATATTTTGATATATGCACCATACTACATACATATGCATTTAATACAAAGTGGCTGTTTTAGTGTTACAAATAGACATTCAATTTAATTTATTTTTATTTATTAGTTAAATATAATTATTTTCTGAGTGAACATCGAACCTATGACTAACGCGTCCAAAATCATACAATAACGCACTGGTTTCTGCAAAGCGTATCGCTATTATTCTTTAAATAATGGAACTCATTGGAATGCAGGTGGTCTTGCTTCGTAAAATGAGTTACTTCCATTCACGGTGTAACAAGCGCAACACTCACGCGCCTTATGGGGTATGACGCGACTCACTTCAAGCGGGAGTTATCGATTTATTATTTTTCTATTAATTGGATTAAGGAGAAAGTAGAGTTCGGCTCCACCACTCTATTTCACGCGGAAAGTAGAGAACGGAGTTGTGTTGCGTAAGATTCTTTAAATGATTCATTTGACTTGGAATTTTAAAAGTCATTAATTATATTAATATTTGATTAGAAAAAATATTTTAGCTTTTTTGTAAAATAACATATTTAAAACTTTATCATAAGATTTGATTAAAAGAAGAAATAATTCACACTAATACGTAAAAGAATTTCATACTTTTTTTTTAATTTATTTTAATTTTTTAATATTTAAAAGAATTAAGAAGTTTCATTTTTAAAATTTTTGAATACTAACTATTTTACCACCTAACAGTTAACCAAAAAAAATTATATATATATATATATATATATATATATATATATATATATATATATATATATATATATATATATATATGATATATAACCGATACAATGAAATACTCGCTTAAATGACATACGTATGGCGGAGGTGGACGTAACCAGTAAGACAATGCTCTATCAGTACGTTATCCGAACAACACATAATGACGACTTCCTGCATTAATTACAAGGTTTCAATAACACTGGGCGATGGTTTTTTTCATTTAATAGTAGTTTCAACAAGTTGCTTTGTACTGAATATATTTCTATGCGGTTCCTTCTGGTGAATAATGATAATTATAATTACTTTATTAGTACACCACGTTGTATATAAAAATATATACATCACGTATACAAAAGGCGGTGTTAAGGCATCTCTTTCAGACAACCTTCAAGCGAGAAGTCATTGCAACTAGAAATAAATATGTACATATATATATATATATATATATATATATATATATATATATATACTTCATGCTTACTAGAGCAGTACAGTCGACGTGTGCCTCAATACTCAATGTCGGTTCGAATCTTTGTCTGAATTTTACCTATATTGAAAATGTAACGTTTTATTGGCGTGATAGTAAAAAGGCACAGTGTTAAGTAACGCCGCGTGTTACGCGCTTTTGCCTTTTATACATATCTAAGTCACTTATATTATTTTATAACTTTACAAATCAAACTCACGAGCAACGACGTCATAATGCTACTGGAAAATGATCAATTATAACTTGAAACATTTCATTTTAAGTCGTAAGCTGTTATTATTGTGCGGCGTGATTGAGGTGTACGGTAACAAGTGCATGGCGGTAATGTACGGCCATTACACGAACTCATATTATTTTTATTTCCGCCAACTTGTCAGTTTGATAATAGCGACTATCAGTTATTTAGTTTTAGGAATAATTTTTTTTAGGTTCACGCTTTTTATCCCGCATAGCAGGGTAGATAGAAACTAAGTAGTGTCAAGACACTCTGTACTACGCTTTTCGCCGAATTCGAGACATTGTGTGTTGAGTGGTGGAACTCAACACTGCACTTTGTCTTACCAGAGCAAAAAAATGGAAATAATTAAAATATAATCACTCTCCCGAGTAGGAGTCAAACCCACAACCGACCGCGTTTACATTAAGGTGCTGTCCCGCTGCGCCACGACCGGCCCAAAATTGATAACTGGTTAAAGATAAATTTTCTTTCTAGGTTTTCTAATCGACTTCATCAGCGGGCCGGTGTCTGTTGGCTTCACTTCGGCCGCCGCTATTATCATCGCCACGACGCAGGTGAAGAACATCCTGGGGCTCAGCTTCCCTGGTGGAAAGTTCTTACAGGTACAGTACATACAGGTTACTGCTAATAATTAGGTAAGGTAGGTAGACAAGAAAGAGGAAAACTATTCTAGTCTGTACCGTTTTCCTCTTTATATCCCATATTGGGACATGTTGGCTTGCGTAGCTTAACGCCGTGTTTTGTCTTGAGATGGAAAATTAGGATTATTTAAATCTAATAATTTACTGGAAAGACAATTGAATACGCAACAACGCGCTAACATTCAAATATCGTACCACTGCGCCAC
Source organism: Dryadula phaetusa (assembly GCA_032432895.1). NCBI lineage: Eukaryota > Metazoa > Arthropoda > Insecta > Lepidoptera > Nymphalidae > Dryadula > Dryadula phaetusa. Next base: position 1,674,887 of record JAOYRS010000022.1, read on the forward strand.
GACGCTCTCAATACTCACGTACTAAATCTAAGGTACATGATTTTAAACAAATTGGCTTATTAATTTTAATATATTACGAATATAGTTATAATTAAAAAAATCTTATCAAAACATTCATTTCCCAACATTCCGCACAAAATTATGATATCGCGTGTTGAATGGCGTAACTCAACGCCGAAGTCTGCCAGTACGAGTCCAGCTGGAACTTGAGTAGCGTTCACAACAAAACACCATCTCAATATTTGCGATGGCATCCATTGTATCGATCTAATTTGTTTTCTAGCAATATCGTTTTTGCGCGCCAGTCTGCTGGTAATCATCATTTTTTACGAGTACAAATAATTTAGTTGGTTTTTGTTCGTTTGTACTTTCTATCGGCCTTCGTCAAATCATTAACTACTATTTATTCATATACTAAAGCTTTTATTGCCTGGTTAAAATTAATTACATTATTTAAGGTCCCCCTTTCACATAATTTGTAATAAAATTTTTAAATTATTTGTATATATATATACCTACGTCATTCATGTTCATGATTTCTCTCCCAAAACTACGCCAAACTGCGCTCTGATTGACCACAGTCGTCACAGTCACAATAACACTGTCTAAATATAATCTATTACCCAAATAGGAATCGAACCCACACTATTCCCGTGTCAAACGCTGTGCCATAATAGCTGTCAATAATAATAAGTAATATTAAATTCTATTATAATTTATAAAACCAAAGTAATATAATGCATATATTTTTTAGATTTTTTTTATAATCAAATAAAAAAAATAATATTTTAAGTAATTTTCATACAATTATACTAAAAACACCATAGTGATAGTGTGAAAACTGCCTTGCAATCCCACTTGTAATTTCTTGATTATGAGTAAATTATCATGTTTAACGTGATGTGTATATGCCAGTGTTTTCCTCGCAGGTGTGGACCGGTATGTACGAGCATATGGGTGAAACCAGACTGTGGGACACTGTGCTGGGCGTATCTTGCATCATTGTTTTATTACTACTTAGGGTAAGAGTGGGCGTTTTTTTATATTTATTTTTTTTAGCTTCACGCTGTATCCCTGACGGGGCAGTCAGGAACACCGGAGCGCCAAACGGTACAGTCCCTGCATACCACTCTCGCCTCGTCCACAATAATTCTCATGTTTTTTACGTGACCTTCCTCCAGTATCTTCGATACTGTGTTTTCGAAGGTCAACCGAGATCTCCCCCGACCTTCGTACCATTCGCCTTTGCTTCATAAATCTCTCTTGTTTGCTTTTAAATTAAAACTTTTACAAATATTTCAAATTATTTATTAGTATATTGTTAAATATTTAATTATATTTAGATTTATGATATGTAGAAATAAGATTTCAGAGTTGCAATATGAATGTTGTAACTTAGTTTTATATTTTAAAACGTCGAAAATGTGACACAATTAGGAATTTAAGTAAATCAGATGCAAATGCATACCGTAGAAATATTTTAGCCTATTTTTCTATTACTTCCTACAACATTGTGTAATTTCGATGCTCTAGAAGGCGAGCGTTGAAAGCTAATGTAAAGAATATAATACCTTCATGTTCCAAACTTTTAGATTAAGCACATTGCGTATTATGTAGCGTAACCAAACGCCGCCCTTTATCTAGACAGGCCAAGAATACAAAAGTATTGTATTTGCCATTCCTCTATTAAGTGTATTATCAACTTAAGTCATGATGACGTCATAAATGCTTTAATATTATTTTTTTCTTCATACATATTTCCATTCACCCATGGTCAGAGAAATCTCTGTTCTCTTCTTGCCACTAATTAAAAGTGTTCCAAGTCTTTATTTTATTTCTTGTTTATTCAGACTGAGGTCTAGACTTATTTCAGCACGCTTTCAATTATTTTGAAACAGTATTGTAACAAACTTTTCTAATAAGCCCGATATAATTGAACACATTCTATAAAATATAATAAAGTAATGCAATAGTGGTTCTTAATATGCAATTTGTTGCGACATCCTGTTAACTGCATTTATAATAGATGTATTAAGCAAGATGTGACATTTGTTGATATTTTTTATGAATTAATTTACACAAAGACAGTTTTATGATGAATTTGGTAAAAAAAAGCGATCTCCACTTTTAAGTATATTGTAAATTTATTAGATATCTATTTTTTAACAGTGTCAATACTCTCCGTACTCCACTTTCCGCTGAATCTGAGACATTGTGTGTTAAGTGACGGAACTCAATGCCACGCTTTGTCTTACTGGAAATCGAACCCACAATCTGTATATATTAGACCACGATAACCCTACTCTAAAATACGTTTTTAGTTGCAAAATATACCTTAATATATTTAAAGATTAAAATAAAACAATAAGTCATTTACAGATATATCTTTTCCTTCACATGCTTATTAGTGACAAATCACTTCCCCTTATCTGGCAACTTAAAGCAATTTCCTAACTAACTACTAACGTTTTGTTATAACGTGTATGAAAATAATCCCCACGAAGCAGTTAGTATAAGTTAATCATGTAATTTGTATTTAAAATAATTACTAGAATTCCTGAAGTAACAAAAGAATCGTCTTAATCACTCGTCTAGGCGTAAATCACAGTGCAGTATGCAGTTTGCACGTCGCGATACACGAGTAGATGCTATCGTACTTCAAACGTCCACATCCTGTTTGTAATTATTTGTTCTTCAAGTACTTAACAAATTGTATATTATATTTTACTAATAACTGCTTTTTTTACTGTTTTTATTATTTCTTTCATACATTTCCCACACAAAGAGGGCAGGGAAATTCTAATGATGAACGCATTAGAACCTTTTCTCCCCTTTCCAGATAAAAAGTGGCCCCTTTTCTAACTAGATCGGGAGTAATAATTTAATTATTATTATGATTTATACATATTTTCATTATAAATAAATATAAAGTATAGTTTAACAATAAATATATGGAAAATACTACAGTTTATAATGGCGTATCATGTTTTCCTTCCAGAAAGTTAAAGATATAAAAATAGGCAGCAGCGACAGTCAAGGGGACGGCAAGTTGGAGAAGGCCAGCCGCCTGAAGGCGGTGGTGTCGCAGGCGCTGTGGTTCCTCTCCACCACCAGGAACATCAGCGTGGTGCTGGTGTGCGCGGCGCTCGCTTACTACTTCGACACGCAAAACAAACAACCATTTGTGTTAACTGGTAAATATGTTTTTTTAAGATCTTTGGTTTTCGCGATTTTTACCCATTTTAAATGTTTAGCTTCACGCTTTTTATCCCGCATAGCAGGATAGTCAGAAAGCACCCAGTGTCCGTACTTCACTCACATTTTAAATGTAAATGTTCGAAACGGATGAATCGCGTATATTTTGGTATTCGAAAATACATTTTGGGAAATCTGACGTCTCTAACGCTTTACAGTAATCCATGGTCACAGATGGCCAAAATATAAGCGATTAATTCTTTTAAAATAGTTTCATTTAAAATATGTTTTCATATTTATATTCTACTCGTTATGGACACGTGGTTTGTACCTTTTGCCATTTTTATTCTGATTTTTTTAATTTTTTTTTATATTATTAAAGTAGGCTTGTATATCAGACATAATCAGGAGTAGGTAAGTAATTCCTGAGAGAGTTCAAAATATTATAGTTACCTTTTCTACCTGATTATGAGACGCACTGGGTAATGTAAGCAATTTATGTATGTATGTATGTATGTTTTTCACCGGATTTTTAAATAAACTTTTATCATTTTTAATTTCAATTAACAAGTTAAGATATACGAGATAACGTATAACGATTTTAAGTTGCAAACAACCCTTCTTGCTCGTTTTTAAAGATACGTGTCCATTATAGTATTAAAAGGAGAATAACGATCCTTTTGGAGAGAACGCGGACTGTGGAAATAGACGCCGGGTTCAAATCCAAGGCACCAATGACTTGCATGACAGCAAGCATTATGTTTGCTTGTTATGTAGCTTTGTACCGCGTTTGGTCTTCAAAAGGATTAATATTATCTATATGATCTATTTTTCTATCTCAAAATTAAAAAAAATGTCAAATAAAAAGTAATTATAAAAAAATCCCATGTGGAAGGAATAACAGTCCCACTATTACACTAATCAAGTATACCCTGATAATTTAAACACAATCATTCTTCATATGTCAAATTCTAAACTATTAGGTCTGATTTTTTTCAGTTTTTTTATTTCATTGCCTTTTTGGTTTCCTGATCTTAACGACTGTAAGTAAGATTTTCTTGTATGTATGTAATATTCTTTATTATCTCACATCTCCAGTAGCGTTAAACTGATTCTCTTGTGTTAGACAAGTGACATTGAAAATAAGCAATCATGGTGTGCGACACCATCATACATGGTAAAATAAACATGTATTACAATATGACTATCAAATTAAAGAGGTTTTTAGCTTCGCGCTTTTATCTCGCATAGCGGGTAGTAAAATACCTAGTATCAAAACCTTCCGTATTCCGTCTTCAGCCAAATTCGAAACACAACGTATTGAGTGGCGGACTTCAACTCCCCCAAGTGGGATTCGAACCCACAACCAATCGCGTTTACAGTCGGACGTTTCACACTGCGTTACGGTGCATGCCTCCGCATATATCTAATTTGACTTAGCGTTCAATTTCATGCCTCCTGCATTTCACTGATATTGTTTCAAGTTGTGAGGCTGCTTTTAAGTAATTATCAATTTTTTATCTTGTTCCAGCACTATCAGTTGATTTTCTATTGTTGTTTATGACATTATTACTTTAATTAAGGCCGGTCGTGGTGAACGCGATCGGTTGCGGGTTCAATTCCCCACTCGGTGGAATGATGATATTTCAATTATTTCCATTTCTTCGCTCTGGTGAAACAAACAAAGCGCGGCGTTGAGTACTAGTTTTTTTTAATTAAAAATATATAAAAAGATATATGAATTTTCTACTCAATAACATAATATATCTGGTGTAATTGTCCGTCCTTTTACTTGCAAATTATTCTCATATTTAAGTGCCATAGAAACTTTATTTTTTATAACAGTATCGGTATGAAATACTGTAAGGTATCCTGATCCGTGTATAGTTCACAATGAATGCATCATTGGCCCGATTCATTGAACAGAGCAGATAGCGGCCCTCGCGGCTCCACGCGGGTATACACCAACTGTTTATAATACGGATTCTACTGTTCGTTGGAAAAATCGATAAGCCTTATTTTTTCGTATATTATATATTATAATTTCTATACAATATTTATATTAAAATTATTGTTGTTTTTTTCGATTATTAAACATTTTAAATAAAACTATTTAACCTCGATTTAGACCAAGGACTATAAGTGTTTGAAACGTCGGATTTTCTAAAATGTTTTTGGATACCAAAATTAATGTGATAATACTGTCTAATATCGTTTCCTCGTTTTGTAATCCGTTCAGTTACCGAGTATCAATAGGTACTTTACTAGATAAACACTAAGAAGCGAAGTATATTATGAAAATGCATTAATTAGTCTTTGGGAATATTTTTCTTTACGCCTACACGGTAATTATCGCCTTCTTTGCGATTCCGTGAAGGATTGTTTTCATATTTCTCACTTAGAGGGATAGTGAGAGCAAGAGTTGCGTGTTAAGTGGTGGAGTTCAACGCCGCGTTTTGTCTCACCATAACATTGATTTAATTTAGATTAATTTTAAATATTATCATGTCCCGAGCGGAAATCAAATTCACTATCAATCGCGTTTACAGTAAAATGCTTCTACATTACCACGATGACTATGAACGTACTTACTAGTATTGGAATTTTAGTGTTTCGTTGTTTGTTTTTCACTTTTGACTTATTTATGCGTCTTTTTCCAGGCGATGTAAAAGCGGGCCTGCCGGAGATCTCTCTGCCGCCCTTCTCCGCCACTGTGGGCAACCACACGTACACCTTTACGGAGATGGCATCAACCCTGGGTTCTGCTATCTTCGTGGTGCCGCTGCTTTCCATTTTAGAAAATATTGCACTTGCAAAGGTCTTCTGTAAGTACCTTTATAATATAGCTTTAAGTATTTATGTACATATAATAACAGAAGATTGTCATAAACACGATATGAAAACTTCCTTCAAAGTTATTTTTTAATATAGTGAACGGTATCGTAGACAACCAACTCATAATGTCCTCTTTGACTAACTACCGGGTAGTTAGTTTCTGAAATATATATTATTATACCGCTAACGCACTTTGCTTATGACATTTCTGTGTACTGTATTCCAGCGGAGGGCGGTTCCGTGGACGCGACGCAGGAGATGGTGGCGCTGGGGCTGTGCAACATGGCGTCGTCGCTGGTGCACTCCATGCCGGTGTCGGGCGCGCTGTCGCGCGGCGCCGTCAACCACGCGTCGGGCGTCGCGTCGCCCGCCGGCGGCCTCTACACCGGCGCGCTCGTGCTGCTCGCGCTACAGGTCAGCTCGGTTGTTTCACTTTTGCAGCTGGTGGAGCTCAACCCTTTATCCCGCATAGCGGGGTAGACAGGCAGTACCTAGTGTCAACCCACTCCGTACTCCTGACTGTCTTGAATGTCCGCCGGAATTCGAGACATTGCGCGTTGAACTTAACACAATACGCCATATTTTATAGTTTTATTTATTTTTCTTTTTAGCATCACTTTTTCTTTTATAAAAAAAAACCGAGTAGGAAGTACCTGTCAAGTGTCAAGACAAGTATAAGTACGGAGTGTCAGGACACTCCTCTTCCAGACGCTTTATTTACCAATGCGCCACCACCGGCCCTAATTTTATTTAAATAATTAATTACTTAAATAAAATTAATTAATTAACATTTTAACGCTTTGTTAAATTAATTAGTGGATTTTTTGTCAATCAGTTAGATATTTGTTAATCTAATATGTATGTGTTTTATTGTGAATTTAGTCAATTTATATAAGGCGTGTTGTTCCAGTACTTCACTCCGTACTTCTACTACATCCCGAAGGCGTCGCTGGCGGCGGTCATCATCGCGGCCGTCGTCTTCATGATGGAGCTGCACGTGTTCAAGCCGATATGGCGGACCAAGAGCAAGTTGTTCTTATTTACTTTCTTTGCATTCTACTTGGTTAAACAAAGGATTACATTATATAAAAATATTAGTATATATTTTTTTAAATATTTCAGTTAATATCTAATGCCAAACGTTTAATACTTTACAATTTGATACTTTTGGCATTCCTTCTTTGTAAGTAAAGAAGCTGGACTCTGTGCTGTTAGGGACAAAATAACTCAAAGCCGAGCTACGACTAGCCGAAGCGGTACAATAACAATAATTTAAATATATTTATTCATCCGATTGGGACGCAAGCCTTCACCGATATCTGCAAATGATCTAAACATTAATGTCCATTTGCAGAAGTAGACATAATCCCGGGGCTGGTGACGTTCGGCGCGTGTCTGCTGACGCGGTTGGAGCTGGGCATCGTGCTGGGCATCGCCGTCAACCTGCTGTTCCTGCTGTACGCGTCCGCGCGCCCCGCCGTCAGGGTCACCAGCGTCGTGGTGAGTCGCCGCGCGACCAGGTCGTCCTGTAGCACTTAGCACCTTGTTGTCATACAAAGTCAAATTAGTTTGTGTTCTAATATGCTGTCATAAGTATATTTGACTATTGGAAGCTATCACCGGCTTCGACGGAAGTTCTGTTGAGAGGAACCGGCGAGAAACTTAACACACCTATAACCTCTTACCAACTCTATTCAAATATAATTTTATATAGAGTTTATGACAATAATTAACCTCTTAAGAGAATATATAACATTCAATTCTATGCATTACTATCAGCATAGTGATCATGGTAATATATGGCCTCCTTAATAGCATGGATTTTAAGCTGTTCTAGTGGAAAGTCTTAAATTGTTTGCAAAATTTTATAGGAAACTTTGTACCATAAATGGCTTACTTAATATAGATTTTTACATTATGGTTAATTGATGTTTATTATTCAAGAATTAATATTAGAGGCGCAGTGGGATAGCGTCCGATTGTATGCGCGATCGGTTGTGGGTTCGATCTCTACTCTGGGGAGTGATTATATTTAAATTATTTTCACTTCCTCGCTCTTGTAAAAGGTCAAGTGCGGCGTTGAGTTTCACCACTCAACACGCAGTATGGAATTAGGTGGAAGGTGAAGTTCGAAGTGTCTTGAAACTGGGTACTTTTTGTCTACCTTGCTATATGGGATAAAAGCGTGAAGCTAAAAAAATATTAGATAGTTTTACGCTTTATTCTAGCATAGCTGGGTAAGCAGAGACTGTCTAATATTTAAAATTATAAAGTGTATTAATACACTCCGTTAATAGATTCTCCGTTGATAGATCCGATCCTCGACAATCGCGCACTGAGTGGCGAACTTAACGCCGCACATTGTCTTACCAGAGCGGAATAATTCTTTCTTAGAGTGAAAATCGCACTCGCAACCAATCGCGGTTACCAATCGAGTCGGTTGATAAATAAAATATAGTAATAGTCGTATACACTGTGAGGAGTAACTGACCTGGTCTCTAATAACGCGTCGCGTGTCGCAGTCGGAGGGCGGCGTGCGCTACGCGCTGGCGCGCGTGGACCGCGCGCTCGCCTTCCCGGCGGCGGAGTTCGTGCGGCGCGCGCTGCGCAAGGCGGCCGGCGACGCGCCGCTCGTGCTGGACGCGCACCACGTGCAGGCCGCCGACTTCACGGCCGCCAAGGTACCTCGCTTTCGAGTTCACGCATATCGGAGACCGTGTTTTCATTTGATTGAATTCAAATTATACTATTTTTAGTAACATGTAACACCAAAGTGATGTATTTTAAAATAAAGAGTACCTGTGTAAAGAAACTGTCACAAAAACATATTTCAAATAAGTAATAAACAATCTCTCGATATAAATAATTCAATAGCAAATATCATATCACATAACTAAAAAAATTTTAACCAAAATACGAATGTTTTTGTATTTTGTGATGATGTAATTCTCACCTAATATATGTAGATAAAAAACTAATATTGTCATTGTACTACAGGGCATAAAAGCGCTGATCGAGGACTTCCACGCGCGAGGACAGACCATCATCTTCTACAACGTGAAGCCGTCTATCGCGGAGGTGTTCCGCGGAGTTAAGCCGCGCGAGTTCGTGCACTGCTCGTGTCGCACCGAGCTCGAGCGGCTGCTGCTGATAGCGCAGCGGCGACGCGCCGCTGCCGGCGGTGCTGCTGACAGCGGGAACACGTGGTGCGGGCCTCATTACTCATTACCTATTAATTACTAGAAGCGAATTTTAATTTTCCCGAAAATCATTATACAAAGTTCATTTAATATATTACATTTCTATAAAGCCACGTCCAAATCCATATTACATCATATATACACTTGTTATAATAAGTGTAGTGTTGATATTTTTTAAGTAATTTTTGTTTTAAAATTAAATTAAATCTTGCAAATGAATTCCAGATTGTGGAGCACGCCTTGCGATGGAATATATAAAATATTGAGCAGTGGAGTGGCCGCGGTCAGGTCGCAGTGCCGGCGCGTGCGCGTGCGCGTGCGCGTGCGCGTGCGCGTGCGCGTGCGCGTGCGCGGACACTCCGTGTCATGTAAATATCGCTGTAGGATACACTTGTATTTATGTAATTTAAATAACTTAATGTACATTAACGGGGCCGACGAGTTTTTAACAGTATTAGACTTGTGAATGAATAAATGTTCGCAATTGTTTTAATGTATTTTCCTTTAAAATCCCTACGATAATGTTTCACTATTATACTATTATTAGTGTTATTTTGTTTTCCTATTAGTGTTATTCCACACTTAAAATTAATTCCACGATTAAAAAGCTGGATTCGAACCTGCGCCTCATAGTGCTGAACGTTTTCTAAGAAGCGCGGTTTCGAATCCTGCCGCATTCAAAAAAAATATATGTTTTTTTTTCAAAAATGTATGATAATGTTTGTACTAGAAAACTCTTCCACTCAGCGGTGAACTCAAAATTTACCATAAATTAGTTAACAGCATTAAAGTAAAAGGATATAAATAAAACAGAAATGGGAGATAATCAAATATTTATTATACAATCGTCACACAGTCAGATCTGCGCACAGCCTCCGCTCTGTCCTCTCGCTCAGACAACACAACGCACACACGTATACAATGTGCCATACATATTACAATTGCTTATTACATACACCGCGCCTTCACGAACACTAAACTAAGCAAGAATTGAGATATTTTCTTTGAGTAAAACTCAAAACACTTCATATAAATTCAAAACATTTTATATATAAATGTAATTTTAAAACATCATATATAAATAAATAGCTCGTCTTGCGTTGTAAGGTGCGATATTAACAAAATAATATTTAATAATATAATGATACAACCGAATATACGTATTATAAGATTATACTAAATGGCCAAATACGCTTAGCCTACAATTTCTCGACAATACGTTCGCTACATATTACGTTAAAATTCTCTAAACAAAAAAAAAGTTATCAATCAATCCTACAAAAATAACGAATCCTATAGGATTAACATAAGTGAGGTGCCATGACTCCACTATTGCAACTACTTACATTAATTCTATAGAAAACAATACATTTTATAAGGTAAAAAAGACTGACGTTTAAAATATTATCAGCCAAAAGTAATTTTCACGGCCTCGTTAACAGTATTGAGCAGAACGTGTTAATTATTACATAATTTCATACATATTTCTCATATCAGCTAAGTAAAACGAATCACTGTACGAGACATGTTGAGGATGGCAAATCAGTTACCATACACTACATAATCATTTGATTTAACGTTTTAAACTTATATTTACGATATATATGAAACTGTCCAATCAATTCTTTCCTAACGGATGGTTAACCAAAAGTTTAACTAATTAGTTAACCAAAGTTTATCCGTCACTTACTGGCACTACAATGGGATTTCTTATTATATAATTTCTACTAAAAGTGAGCAGAATATGACGATGCGAGGAAGACAGAGGATCGTAACGCGCGCTAAGAGTAAATAAATTCGCTCGAACCGTCGCATTCATCCGGTGATAACCCAACATCATGTTATAGATCACTTATATATAAACGTCACTATTCAGTTAGGAGTTCCAATTTGAAACAAAATTTAACTAAAACGTCCGTCCTAAAACATGTATATTTCCGTATTTTATTTATTATTGTAATACAAGTCGCGTCGAGCCCTGTACTAGCTCTAGAACCTTCCCACCGCCGATATGACACTGTAGATATCATCCACAAACAACTTCACTTACAAATAATCACAATTAAACTAAACTATTCGTATATTTATGATTTAATTTTTTTTTAATATATAACAACTAAAATGTGACTATTGATCGAGGAAACCAAACCATTTCGAACCCGCGACCCGACGTTCACATCCTAGTTGCGATACGAGATACACGAGTATAATACGGTCAGTGTGGACTAGCACTAAGTCGACACCGAATGTCAAGAGTATTCCGGAGCTCAACTGACAGTGGTACACGGCGGGCGGCGGGGGCACCTACCGCGCCCCCCCCCTCGCCCCCGCGCCCCGCCCGCCCCGCTTACCTTACTTACCTATACACTTACCTTACAAAGAGTAAACTGTATCACTAGTGTCACAATATAAATGCATGCGCCCGTCCCGCTCCGCCGTTCGCTCTCCCTCTCGCACACTTGCCTCATAGACTTTGCTCAAAGCCCAATCGGAGTGCCGCCGCTGTGCCTCCTGGGCACCTCCTAACCTCATGCGTACGAGTCAACAATTCGATAAAAGCTAAATAAAGTCAATATACGTTTACCTACAGCGTGTATAATTAACATTAACGCCTCCGCAGTGGACAGTTGTATCTACCAAACGCTATTTCTTGAACCTCTCATTGTTAAAACTTGTTATTTCCAAGCAAAGTGTTATTTTGATAGGTTTTGACCACCCCCCCCCCCCCCCGCGCCCGAGACCGTGACGCGACGAAGGATTGCCATTGTATTCGTGTCTATAGATACAACTGCATTCGCCGGAGATCATAAAATTACACTAACAAAAAGAATCTCATGCCGAAGTGTTTTGTGCGGCGAGCCCGCCCTAACAAACGTAAAGTACTTGTTAATTTAAAGCAGTACTAAATATAACCATTGAGCCGCGCGGGCGCGCCCTCCAACGCGGTACACTATTCATTTCAAGGTAAAACAACCATTTTGTGACCAATGGAAGAAATATGGCAATGTTTTTTTTATCCCACGTGGTATTCAAACCCACAACCACCGCAATTATCAATATCAATAATAAACATTATTTTCGCCCTTCGCATTGGATAGTGCACGCCCATACATAAAATAGATAAAGAGTTAAACAAGACAGTCGATATATGGCAGTTATCGTGACCCGGAACTGAACCCCACACCACCGTCCCAGCTTTACCACTGAGCCATTACGTTACGCTAATTAATATTATGGGATACGAGGGCCGGAACGAGTAGATTTTAATTTGTAATTAGTCTAAAAAAATAGTATTTTTTTTTATTTTTGTGTGTTTTTTTAATCGAGTCTAATTCTATAAATGTGGTATGGCTTCAAGAGACGGCCCTCCATTTTACTATTGGAATGGAAAAATACTTTTATATGAATCTTAATTATAGAATCGGCACCATAAGAACAATACGATATCTCCTTAGTTGCATAGCCGCGAGTCGGCGTGGTGGCAGGTCGCGGCCCGTCCTCAGTACTTCAGCAGGTCGTCGTCGTCCAGATCCGTGAGCGCGAGTTTACTGTCTATCACTGGAATACAAGCATATGTACGTTTTAAAACTAACCAATACATTCATTTATAAGAAAATGATTTTTTTTGTGATTGATATATTTTATTTGAATACTAAAGTTAAATTAATTAGTTAAAATTTAATTTGTTTAACTTTAAATTAACTAATTAAATGTCGTTGTAAGTGTTTATATATTAGAGGCCGGTATTGGCGCAGTGAGACAGCGTCTGACTGGAACGCGATCGTCGATTATGGGTTCGATCCCCATTCGAATATATTTAAATTATTGTCACTTCCTCGCTCTGGTAAGACAAATTACGGTGTTGAGTTCCAGCTCTCAACACGCAATGTCGCGAATTCAGTGGAGAAATACTTAGTGTCTTAAGTACTTTCAACCACTTTTCACTGATAAAAAGCGTGAAGCTAAGAAAAAGTGTATTATTTGTTACTTTGTTAATCATATAGTATAAAATTAAATACTTTTCTTGTAACTGCCTCACTGTAAAGGCAATTAGTTTCGGGTTCGATTCCCATTCGTAAAAATGATTATTTAAAAAAAAACATTTTCATTACTCCGTTCTGGTAAAACAAAGCGCATTGATTTCGCCATTCAACGCGCAATGTCATAATTTCAGGGAGAAACAGTTAAAGTAGTGAGTTGACACTAAGTTGTCTTTGACTACTGTGCTAGGTAATATCGTCATCGATATTTTTACTCAAGTCAAACTTACAATAAAAAAAGAAAGATTATGTTGAATTGCGAGGAATGATTATATTTAATAATTAATATTTTGCCGCTCTAGTAAAACAAAACGCGGCGTTGAGCACCGAGCCCGAGTAAAAGCAAAGTGTGGTGGTGTGCTTACGTTGGTCCGGGATAGTAGTATGGCGGGGGCCGCTCGTACTCCGTGGGCCCGTGGTAGCGAGGGGGGCCTTCCTCCCAGTGCCTGCAACCGCCACCCACACGCGCATCGTGCTCAGTCAATACCGAATGTATATTACGTACACAAATACATTATATATATTACAATAAACTTGTACGGCAGAACGATATTTAAACATAAGCAAAATCATGTTGATTTTTTAATATTAATATAATTCAAAAATAAATATTTAAGGTGAAATATATGAACGGGCAAAAGTAACATATGTTTGTTAAATTAATAATATTAAATTTTAAAAATAATTTTTAACTTGGGATTCGAACCCGCGTTCATTGAACTCACCGTACAAAGCGTACTGATATAAAGTACTTTCACATATCACTTGATTTTATTATCTAAAACAGTATATTTCCCGGAGACCTAGCTAGTGTAATGAGTACGCGTTCTGCTTACTTTGGCGCCATATCATTATATCTGCGCGCGTGGTGTGCGTCGACAGGCGGCGCCACGTGCGACGCGCCCGCGCCCTCCGCCTCGCGCCGCCGCGCGCCGCGCTTCTCCGCGGAGTACGCGCTGCACACACACACGCGTTACACCACTCGCCCTCCACACCCTCCGCGCCCCTCCGCACACCACCGAACCGACGGCACTCGGCTATATTTTATGCTAACTTCTTTTTATTTTTAAATCTCACACTTTAGACCGATCAATGACTGCAGATTGTGGCACAAAATTTAGACTTTGTCCATATCATTGCACTCGTGCCAGTGGCTCCGAGTGACGAGTGACTTGGTGTCTTGTGTGTAAATAATAAATATTAAAATTATTTACCGATAGATTCTTTCCACGCCGTCGGCTCGGATTGTGAACTTTAAGGAAAAAGAAATGTCAAACAGAATTCAGATGAAATAATAATACATAACAAATTATCGTAAAATAATATTTAAAATCGTAAGATAAACAACTTTTGAAACATTTAAAGCTAGATATCATCTGCATACTGCTTGCGACATCGAAGATAACACTGACAGAGAAAACCATGCACTAAATACGAAAGAATTAGATAGTAAAATTTGTCAAGCTGCCTCAGGCCGGGGAGGACCGGGGAGGACCGGCGAGGACCGGCGAGGACCGGGCGAGAGATAGTAAATAGTTAGAGCCAACAAAAGGAAATGTTCACCGATTTAAGTTTGGTGTTAACTGTAGGCCCCAACTCGCATAGAAATATCTACATAGTTGAAACAATCATGCAGTTACAAAGACACACGTAGGACGCTGGTTGTGGCAATAAATATGAAAATTGAAATAAATTGAATAACACAATACAAATATTAATAGAAATCAAAGAAAGATACGTTAATATATTTAAACAGGAAATAAATACGTCAGTGTGACGGTAATCAACATGTTTCATGTTGAATGTGTTCGGTCATGCACTGTGGAAAATATTTTTTTGAAAACGCAGTGTTATTGTATATTTTCATGACGTATTCATGGTAGTTATGTTTTATATTTAACATAGCAATGCAATTATCTCTCTTTCTTTCTATCAAGTTTTCTA
This sequence comes from Dryadula phaetusa, assembly GCA_032432895.1. Taxonomy (NCBI): domain Eukaryota; kingdom Metazoa; phylum Arthropoda; class Insecta; order Lepidoptera; family Nymphalidae; genus Dryadula; species Dryadula phaetusa. Next base: position 1,690,101 of record JAOYRS010000022.1, read on the forward strand.
AAATGGATTTCCACGAATATACACGATTAATTCGGCTACAAGTTTATAGTTTAAAATAAACACGTGCACTTTGGAGCCACAACAAACGTCTTACGTGAAAAAAGTCACACCACTAGTTCGTACTGGATTAGAAATGAAGTGATAAATGCTTGTTAGTTACCAAGTGACTAGACGCTCCTCGCTCTCCGGCTTCATTCACTCACAACACTAGTACAGTATAGTGCATACAAAACAATGACACAATATAATTATTAACATGATATTGTTGAGAGACTAAAATACTTATCATTATGGATTATAAAAATTACAGATTATAAATATTAACTCACTAATATAAAAAGCTAGTTCAACACATTACTACCAACCGATACTTGAATTTGTTATCTGCGATGAAATGGATACATTATTTAATTATAAAATAAATTTATTTATAATTAACGTTTAAGAGCACAGAACAGTTATAACGTGTGGAACTAGTTACAACTACTTGGGGATTGCTAACAAAGTCCAATTCCTCTGATCCCTGCGTTAAGTCTAATTCAATTCTCTGCAGTGCACACCTATGTACCTATGACAATCATATCTGTCGCTTTACTCTCTAACACTATATGGATATGTGTACGTTCACTTATGGCATAAGAACTAGAGTTGACCAGACTAACTTTAGTCAACATAACTAACCTCGGATCGATTGTGGCCATGTGTTTTTTTTTGAACACGCTCTATACATATTAGTTAAAGACCAAATTCAGCCAACGTCAACTCTAGTTTGCTACTATTACACTATTGCATACTGATATGAGTTATACACTGATCCCGTAGATATTTGCATTTAATGTAACTAATAACTAATTACATGGGAACACCGTCCGAGATCCAAATGGTTACATATAAGGAGTAATCAAATCACAGCTATCCCGAGACCCCGATACGCGAAGCTTACATACAAGCACATCAAAAACGCGTCCAAAATCCCTACACTTACAAAATACGAATATCTGCTTAAAATTTATTAGTAAAGAGATCAAAACTTGTACAAGCGTTGCGTCATACAGCCAGTACATAGCCCACTACCGTACAGGCGTTACAACACTCTAACCTAGCTCACTACCCATTCAATACATCTGTCGAAAATGTCTAAAAGTGTATATTTTGGCATATAATATGTATATATATTTGACGTCGCGTAGTGAGGCGCAAGCGGTCGGTGAGGTTAACAATGGACGAATACTGTAGTGGAAGCATACGAGTTACTAGCAAATAATATACAGCGTGTTCCTTTATGTCACTATCAAATTGATTCATTTAAAAATATTCGTACGATTATGATAAAAATATTTTGTATGTATAAAAGCTATTTAGTTAACATCTTAAGTTTTTTACTAGATTCCGCCGGAACCGCCACATTGCTCGGGGCGTGGAAGACGAAGCGAAATTACTTCCCTACTTTAAATTGGTCACACAGACGTCACAATATCCACTTGGTCTTAGCATCTAAAACATCTAAAAGACATAATAACGTCAAATATCCCATATACTATACAATACAAAATGGTAAAAATTTCAAAGATTATAATAAAATTACATCAAAAACATTAAATATTAGTAATAAAAAATTACAAAGCTGTCGTCAAGATGAATGATGACAAGGGAATGCCTCATGACTGTGACTAAGTCGTATTTAGAGGAAAATTTGTATATAAACGCATCAAATGATTTCATCATCCAACTATACAATAAAAATGTTTTCAAAACATATCACAACACAAATTTGTTTAATTGCATTATATAAAAAAGCGGACGTAAAGGTGTCATTGGACCTTTTGTGTAACATAGGGGAGTGTGCGTTTGGACACAATTCGGTAAATTCATCAACATCACTAAAGGTCCATACAACGCGCGCGCGCAGTGCGAGGCGAGTACGCTCCTACTCGGACTCGTGTATGCCGGACTCGTTGTCCTCGTCCTTGGCGTCGAGGCGCGTCTTGAGGTCGTCGATGAGGGCGGCGGGCGGCGCGGGAGGCGCCAGCAGCTGGCACACCACGTCGCGCCCCTCCAGCACCACCTGCATGCCCCCGGGGCCTCCCCCCGCGCCGCCCCCCGCGCCGCCCCCGTCCGCCGCGTTGCGCCCGCGCCACTCCGCGATCTTCCCCTCGATGTCGAGCGTGCTGCGCTTGGAGCCACTGCGCGCCACACGTCAAACACGCCAAATCGCGCATGCCCTAACTAGCGCTATCTAGGGCGACTAAACACACGGTCGACCGCTCACATACTCGACACTTAGACCGCCGAATTTCAAATACTGGGCAGTCGGACGATTGATCGTCGGATCGAAGTCAAACCAGTGAGAGGTTTACCGTGTGCAGTCTAAACTATTCTATCGCCCACTGAACAGCTAAATGATCCAGTCCACGAACTATACATAGTTTGAGTGATGCAAGAAATGACATGCGCGATTCCGACGTCCGAGGGAGGGCTCGATAATAACGTCATAGTATTACGCGAGCCCTCACGAGTCCTCGGACACTATGTGAAGTCAGATGACGTAGAGGTCACTATCACCTACCGAGAACGGAAAAGGAACAACTAAAAGAAACTGAACTAAACATAACTGAACAGTCTGTCGTTAGGTATCCTCGTGCGGGAGTCGCATGCCACTACGCCGCTAGCATGCTCACTTACAACTAGTGTAGTCACTGTCACATCACCACTTATCATAACACTTAACTCCTATTGTTACAATGCGTTAGTTTTAGGAAACTGACACAGGATTCGAAGAACCTTCATCATTCATATCCATGCAGAGAGCGTAGACGACTTTGCTTGACATCGCCATGTACAGTCAGTACTGAAGTACTCACTACTTAACATAATTTGTCTTATAAATTGAAATCAATGACGAAAATGGTAAAATGGCAAAATGAATGACGATGCAGCCAAAGCCTTCTACGCGAAGGAGGAAGCCAAGGTGAAGGGCGGCGGGGAAGCGTGTAGCGCATGCGGCGGGCGGGAGGGGAGCGAGGGGTGCGGGCGGGGGCGGGGCGGGGGTGGGGGCTGCACTTACTTGGCGAGGGGAACGTTATCGCGGTCCGCGTACGCGTCATACAAATACTCGCTGCAACAGACAACACACGCGGTTAGCGCGCACGCCGACGACCACGCGCGACAACTGCCCGCTAACGAACTCTTTCAAACATTTTGCTCTTATTAAAACTATACATATATGTGTGTATATTGAAATAATTGTACAATCAATGATCTGAATACTAGAATAATAATATGTTTTAAACCAAAGAATTCGTTAGCGAGCTCGTTCAATGCCGCAACATTCCAAAAAAAAGGGGCGGATGTGGACTATTGGGTATCGAAATAATCATGTGAGTAGTAACTGCGACTGTACATTAACATGAGTGACTACGTCGACATCCCTCTATACTAGAGCTACTGAACGGTACAATACCAAGTGTATTATCGAGTTTGGAAGACATTTAGACAAAAACTTTGATGTACGACGCTATTTATGAAATATTTAGAAAATCATATAAACACTAACTATTTGATAAAAAAAATCTTATTTTAAGAGATCTATGTGTAACACCTTAACCTAAGGAAGCTGTCCCGACGCTGAAATGTAAAACGTTAGGGTGATGTTTGATGAATCAAATCAAAGAGAAAACTATGAAAGGGACGTCTATCTAGAGGTGCTAGCTACACTACAGGCGGCTCTCACGCGGCTCATCGGAACACGCATGCACTACCACACGAGTCACTCAACACTCATGTCGTCAATCATTTTACTTCGCTAACATTACGAGTTAAATACATTTAAGTAACACAACAAACTTAGCTAACTTAGCTAACACTCCACAGCCGAGGACTCAAACTGACGTCGTTTCACCGGCGAACGCTCACAAGAACTATAATCAACATACGAACATACGTGGTCGTGTACAAAGCGATCGCCACTGAAACGACGCACCGAAGGGGGTGTTCTAAAGTGGGTGTCAGGCGTGTTTGCAAATTCCAATGAGCCAGGACATATGGCGGGGTCAGTGCAAGCCGCTATGGGGTCGAAGAGCACACGCGTTACCGTCGCCGGCGAGGCGTCACCGCGCGCCGCGCCGCCACAGCGCCTCGCGCTCGCTGCGACACAAGCACACGTCACCTCACACTACCCTCGTGCCCAACTTATACACTACTCGGAACTTGAGCGTCGCCGATATTGCCGATATTGAAATGGCGGTGAGTGAAATCAAAGTAAAAAAAACTTGAACAGTAACAGAAAATCTAGATTCTCTAAATGGCTACTGGACACCGCGGCTAAGATTTGCCCCATAGAGTTTATGAACGCTTGTAAGGACTCATGACTTGTTATATTTTTTATATAGACCACTCGAAAACTATATTAGTAATAATTTTCTAATTCATATGAATAAGGGCAACTGTTAAATCCGCGATTTTTGGCTCTTCAACCGCACAGAGACGTGCCGCTAGATAGAATGAACGTCGGGTTTGCGTCGACAATGCTTGCAGCGAGAGAGCGGGACTCCCCCCAAACGTACAACTACCCCTATTGATACAGTTTATAATAATTACATTGTGCCAATGCTCCTCCCGCCCTCTCGGGTACAACGCGGGCTAAACGGGTGCTTTTAAATGATAACATAGGGGGCTCCATTCACTGCTACGGGGATGAGGGTGCACGACAAACCCAAATCAGTCACAAACTCATTAACGAAGGAAACAGACATCAAATCAAATCATATTCAAATTATAAAAAAATAACTAAATTTGTAAATTATAAAATAAATTAAAATGGCTCGAGTGCAGTGTTTCTTTATACTTTATCTTTACTTTCATAAAATGCCACTGCACGCGCTGCCAACATAACAATAATAATGGTAGATGAATGACGTATCGTTTTGAGAATATCTATTTTTTACCTGTGCAAATTATTGGTTTCATAAAAAAATTGTAATATTATAATTGAAATAAATTACCTAATCTGTGAGGTTTGCACAGATTAAATAATTTAATTACGGATCTTTAATTAATACTAAGTATAAGTGTCATATGTTTTAGTTTATGTATTCCATTTTTCTCATGTGCATAATAGCTAATTATAAAATAGTGTTGTTCACAATTTAGATTTTTGTTAATATAAAAATAATAAATAGTAGCTACAAAAATAATGGAATACAAATTATATGAGTAGTATTGACAGATTTTCTATAAATATGTTAAATTAACTTGATTTTATATGAAAAAAAATTCGTTCGAATGTATTTTCTGATCGTTTTTAATCGTAAGTTAATGTCAGTGTTGCTACAGAATGCTACATTAGAAGAGCAGGCGAATTTTAAATATAATTTTGCAATGAGCTATGACAAATCAGTGGCTTTAAGTCTAACATCTGAAAATCAAATATTTTTACATCCCACTTTGTTATCAGTGGAGTATTTATGTGGGTGATCTGAGATTGTTTGCGGAATAACTTATTAATTTTTTTTTATTTTCAAGATTATGTGTGATTAAAGTGGTAAAATTGTGTGTGTTTTCGAGTGTGTGGGATACAGCTTTTAGTACGAAGATTTTGTTTCATTAGGTGTTGTGTGTGTTTAGGTTACAGTAGTGGGGTACGTACGCCTCCACGAGGGGTCCGGGGTAGGGGTCGGGGTGCCGGTACAGGCGCGCCAGCTTCTGCGCCACCAGCAGCAGCGGCAGGAACAGCGCCACGCACCACGCCAGCGAGATCCAGAAGCCGTTCTGTGGGCGTGGCGGGGAATGTGTCATCACATGCAGCGTACGTTACGCATTGAATGGTTGGTTGTAAAAAATTTTTTTTGTAACTGACAAATATTTCAAATAAAAGAATATATAAACAAAAGTACTTCTTTGTTTCTGTATGAACATTTTTTAACTCGAACCCTTATCTCGAATATTAGGGCAAACAGTGCGAGTGTGTGTGTGCGTGTGTGTGTGCGTGTGTGTGTGTGCGTGTGTGCGTGTGTGCGTGCGTGTACTGACGGCGGGCAGCAGCACGGCGCGGCACAGCGCGTCGCGCGTGTTGTTGAGCGCGGCCGACAGCGGCCCGCAGCGCCCCACGCGCCGCTCCGCCGCGCGCTCCACCATGGACACGTACTGCTGCAGGCGCCGCCCCATGCGCTCCGCGAACTCGCGCGTCAGCTGCGGACACATCGCCATCAGACGCTCGCTCTGCCGTACATGCGGTATAGAACAACGGGACACGAAACGCATACGTTCTGAACCAGGTCGGGTCCCTGCGTGTTGAGGAACATCTCCACGTCGGTGGTCTCGCGCATGCGCACGTGGATCGCCTCCTTCAGCGACGAGTGGTTGAAGCGCAGCACGTCGCGCAGCTTGGACGCCGTCGCCTGCGGACACACGTTCCTTTATGAGTATCATCGTCGCACACGCTCACACTGCAACGGTAACGTTGCGTTCGGGGAGTGCGTCTCACGTTGAGGTCGGCGGTGGCGTCCAGCATGGGCTGCACCACGTCGCGGTGCAGCCGCGTGAGGTGCTGCGCGGCGTCGCGCAGGTCGCGCGCCACCTCCGCGAAGCCCCCGCGCGGCGCCAGCGCGCGCGCCGCGCCCTCCAGCTGCGCCGCCAGCTCGCCCAGCGAGAACGACGTCATGTTGGTCTCCAGCGCGTACAGGATGCGGTCGAAGTCGAACTCGGACAGGCCCGTGTCGGCGAGGCGGTCGAGGCGCGCGCGCGCCGCCGCCGGCAGCACGCGCAGCGGGCGCCCGCGCGGCGGGTAGTCCGTGTGCAGCGCGGCCACGCTGGCGGCCACGCGCCGCGCCACGTCGGCGCCCAGCGCGCGCAGGTCGTACACGCGCCGCAGCTGCAGCGCCGTGTAGGCGGTCGCGTTGGCGTGGCAGTGCACCAGCACCGACGTCAGGTTGAAGTCCGGGTCGCGCGACTCGTCGAACAGCGCGCGCTCCAGCCGCACGAAGCGCTCCACGTCGGCGAACACGCGGTTGCCGCGCGGCTCCTCGAGCGGGTCGCACGCGAGGCGCGCGGTCGCGAGCCCCGCGCAGAAGTACACGAGCAGCGCGAGCGCGACGACCCCGCCCGCCGCGAATGTGAGCGCCATGCCGCCGAGCAGGCAGGACGCGCCGGCGCCCTTGTTGCAGCAGTCGCTGGCGCCGTACGCGTCGGGGCGCTTGCCGCACACGCCGCACAGCAGCCCCCACACGAGCAGCGCCAGCACGGCCAGCAGCGCGGCGGCGGCGGCGCGCGTGGCGTGGCGGCGCGCGGGCGCGTGGCGGCGCAGCGCGGCGGCCAGCGCGGCGGGCGCGCGCGACGCGGCCAGCGCAGCGCTGGCGTTGCCGGCGCGCCAGGACACCTCGTCGGCGACGGCGGCGAGGCGCGCGCCGGTGCCGGTGATGGCGTCGCGCACGCGCGGCACGTGCTGGTCGACGGTGCGCTTGATGCCCGCGAACACCTCGAGGCCGGCCGCCACCTCTGCGCGCATGTCGCCGTCCAGCAGCGCGCTCACGTTGTGCAGCAGCTCCGACACGTCGGGGATCTGCGGGCACGCGCACACACACATGAGTCGGCCGCTCGTCTCACACACCGCACGCGACGCACACACACACTACTCACCGTCGGAAAGTACTTGTCGAGCATCTGATCCGAGCCAGCGTGAAATTATTAGAAGGACAATGTAAATATCACTTTATAAATATTACTACAGCTGAGAACAATTTTTAGCTAATTCGTATCGTTACGATTTACCGAAACAGAAAAACGTAAAAAATCATTAGTAAAAGAGAACACGAGTGTTGATGTATTGGCGCATACCTTGTTGTACTGTATCTCCGTATTGAGCTGGCCTATCTGATGTTTCTCTTGCAGCTGTATGCAGGGCCGCTCCCTGCAGGTGGCGAGCGTGCGCAGTAGGGACGACCGCACCTGCCGCAAACCTGCAACACGTAATTTAATATCAAACAAACATTTACTTATGTACACACATTTAATCTAATGAACGTTATATATATATAAAGTTCTAATCAATAACACACCAGCATTGAGATCCTCCGCCTTATTCCTCAAGAAAGCGGTCTTCCGCTGGACGCTCTTCAACTGCGCCGGGACGCTCTCCAGCTCCGCCACCATGCTACTCAGCTTCTGCACGGAGGTGGCTCTGGTGAACTTGTCCAACTTGGTCAGAACCACTTTCCCGCTACTAGTGAGCGTGGCGTCGAGCTGCTCCTCGAGCTCCTTGTAGTTCTGCACGAGTAAGTGCCTGGCGTGCGCTTGCGTGGCGTTGAGGAAGGTGCGCGCGTCCTGGATGCCGGCGCGCAACGCGTCCGGCGTCGCCTGCGCGCCGCTCTCTATCTGCGAGTCGGTGGCGAACGCGCACACGACGCCGAACCTGCAAGTTACAACATTCATGATTCTTCCTTCAAACAATTTTACTATACCTCTTACTTTAAATAATTTATAAAATTATCAAAAACAAATACATTGTAAATATAAAGATGTTAAAGATAAGTATAGAAGAAAACTAGATATTGCCTGTGTCTCTCTCTACATATGACAAGTGCTGACCGTCTCTCCATTGTACGTTTCTTATTGGTCTTCATGAGCTTCGGTAAAAACTATATATAAGCCTACACTATATTTACTTTATGAGGTTAACATTGTAATGTGGTCAGAGAATAAAAGTTTTTATTATCATTATTATCCACTAACATGAATCTGAAAATGGTAGTCAAGTTTTAATATTAATTAATTTAAACTTGACTCTCATTTTTATATTTATGTTAATATTCGTAATTGTTTACTTTGACGCTAAAGGAATATACATTGGTATATAATATAATAGCCGCGAAGTTATGTAATGATTTGAATCTTATTTGTATGCAATCAATGAATTGCAGCTCATTTTTGACGTGGTTAGCCAATAGCCATAACATTACTATAACACTGCAAGTTGATCCTGACTGGCCGCGTGCTCGCATGCCTACATACCTACTTGAGTACTGAGTACTTACAAGAGAGCCACTTACAAGAACAGAGTCAGAAGACCAATGAACACAATAGCAAGTATGCCTTTCAGACAGGCGTCATATTTCTTGTCGAAGGGCCTCCGTCGTTTACCGACCCTGCACCACTGACAGCAGCACCAAAACAATCTGTAACATTTAAATTCGTAAAATTGAATTATATCACGTATATAATTCATCATGTTATAATTCATTCATGATTTATTAATTCTTTCATATAAAAAAAAAAACAAATTAACGCGTTGTCGTATCGCGTAGTCAGAGACGTTGCGTGTTGAGTTGTGAGCTCTTCATGTTGCATTATACTAAAACTTAATTTCGTTATAATACGCATCTACTTAGATCGCCCTTAGAATGAAAATTACTTTTTAAGTGTTCTCTACATTACGTACAAATCTACAGCGCCAGTAACAAAGCTCACCCAGATAGCGGTAATATGACGACAAGCAATCCCACGACCACAATGACAGCGATGGGCCCCGCGTAGTGTGTTAGCAGGGTGCGCCACTCGTCGCGCGGCGAAGCAAACTCTATGTGCCCATCTGATACCATCACCATACCTGCAATCAACATATATGCGTTTATTATAGTTCTAGAAGGATGTAGCTGTTAATGTTGAAACGACAACCGAGACGAGCTGCCCAGAGTGCCTTGAAAATGTTCATCATTTTCAGAGGTCATCTATAAAATCATCAATATTTGATAGAAATAAACATTGCATAACCCGATTACTACCTGTCTTACATAAAAATACAATGTTTTAGCAATGTGTATATCAAACGTGTGTGTGTTTTTTTTTGAAAAATATTTACACACTCCTTAGTCCTCGTTATTTTCGTAAATAAAGATATAAAGAATTCAAAGGAATTATTTTCATATTAATATATATTTGCTTATAGCGCCGACAGTGCAAAATAACATGTGTTAAATATTGTAATACCTAAATTAGACGCAATGAACGCTGGCCACCCTACTTGCGACGATAGTCTACTTGGAAGCACTATTGCGCTTAAACAAGTTTGGGTTTATCTAAAAGCTGCAGTAAATTGATATTCGAATAAAGGTAGGTGTTATTTTCTTTTAGCTTCAGGTTTTATTCCGCATTGCAGGGTAAACAGAAAGTACGTAGTGTCAAGACACTCCGTACTTCGATTTCCACCGAATTCGAGACATTGCGTGATGAGTGGTATATTTATGTATGAAATTCCCAAAACGTGTAGTGTGTAACATTTTTATGGCAAGTTCTATACAACTGCTATAACAATCGTTTAAACCAAAGACATTATAATAGAGCCTAAGACAGCAAATAGTGACCACCAGTAGTAGGTCACATCTCTTCAGTCACGATCCAAACAGGAACACTGTCGTTAAGACGTTATCTGCCGACCGCCCACTTGTAGTCTCCCCCTTACGACTCGACAACAACATATGTACATAGAAAGCTATCTGATATCAACATAGAATAGAAACAAGTAGGTATTTGAGGCACTAGTCTAGTCTAGACTAAGAATTACTATAGCTCTTTTTTTATTTACATTTAGATTACTTATGACTGAAAACAATGATTTTATGTTAAAATTACACGTTTAAGAATTTGTACAAAATACAAATATATGAACAAATTAATAAAATCTATTGTCCGAGGTAGTTAGTAAGTAATAAAAATCAATACGTATCAATAAATCAATAATTATATTATTTAAAAAAAATTATTTGTATTATTTAAGATTGATTGTATAGTTATAAATTTGTATAGAAAATTCTTAATACAAACTCTTTACTTGCGCAAGCCAGGAGGGTGCTCCTAAATGTTTCAAAGAATTCTTGAGTTCACTTTATAAGGAGTTTCGACCTAAGTTCCCAATGGAATTTATATAAAAATATCTCATAAAGCTGACTCAATATGTTCAATGTTAAAGTTCAAGACTCAATGTTTAAGTTTAAATGTTTGTAAAAATACTATATATTTTCGAATACTGATGAATGAATACTGATCTTTACCTAGATAAAACGTTAGCCGCATCTTTAGATATACAAATACAGAAATTACTTCCATTTCGTTACTGGTCAACCAATATGTTAAGCAAAAGTAACTATCGTGTGAAGTAACAGACATTATCTACTTAATTTACAGTAGTTAACATTACATAGCTACAAATGGGAGCAACAAGTTGCTCGTTGATTAATTAATTGGGCAGTTGTAGTCCCCGGCCGTCGGTTATGTGCCATCGGCCATCGGTGACTGGTGACACGTTATCTAACGTCTTCAATTGCTCTCGTACACCGCTACAGTACAATATGGTCTTTGCGACGATCGATTTATAGCTGTGTATCGCGTGCGTTATCGCACCGCGCATGTAGGACAAAGCGATCGCTTGTTTAGACCAATAAAATGATGAGCGTCTCCACCGGACGCGTCAGCTGCGAGCTGCGACGTCTCGTTTGTATAATTACTGTTAAACATCGAGTTCCCGTTACATGCATATTTATTAAGGTTACATGTGTATACAGCTTTGGGAATATTCAGAACATTACTAATTTTTAAATGAATATTTAATAAATTAAGTAGATATTTTTTTTATTGAAATAACTTTCATAACAATATTTTATTATGTAGCTTTCACATACAAATGTCAACGCTGAAAATATTAAAGTAGCTCACAGAAAAATACTAACAACGCAAAAGAGATATGCATTAAAAGTATTTACCCGTTTACCTAAATATGACATTTACACATATGTTAAACAGACTACTTTACTTGCAGCTACATATCCATAATTTCGTTACAAAGTAATAAGCGGCTCGTTGGTCTAGGGGTATGATTTTCGCTTAGGGTGCGAGAGGTCCCGGGTTCAAATCCCGGACGAGCCCATGTTTTTTTTTTTAATAAAACCAATTTAACGATTCTTTAAACTCAAAATATGAAAAATAATAATAGAAAGTATGTTTGCGCGCATTTTACAAATATAAATTCTGGTGACACACAACACATCTTGTATGCGAACTGTTAGAGTCTGCACAAATTCTTTTAATAGCCCCAATCATTTACATAAGCCGTTAATCGATAATAAAGCTAACACAGTTGCAATAACGGGACTCGCAACCCAATTCCATAGAAATACTATTTTAAATAGAGTCATTATATAAAACATCCCAAGTAAACAGTTATATAACAAACCTGCAAACGTTTACTATTTTAACATAAATAAAATAAAGTAAAAGCTCATTCAAACAGAACAAGGGCCTCTAAGCGTGACGTCGTACCAAGTAACAGTACTCCGCTGCGTTCACCGAGGTCGAGGCCTCTTCCTCTCGCGTCACTCTCAAACGAGAGGGCGCTCACTTCATATGCTAATTATATTGTGTATTATATGGTATTCACTGCTCTGTACACAATTAATATAGTAATTTTCATTTCATTCCTGGTTATAAATAAATAACGCAGAGAGTGAGTTGGCGGAAAAAGGGAAATGAATTTGTGTGTTCACAGAGTTCTTCTAAAAAAATATATCTATTATATACATAATCTTATTGTACTTTAATATAACGTCATTTCATCTATGAAAGTGTATAAAAATGATCTAGAAAATTTCTAAAGGTCTAAGAAAGTTTTAAGGTAGAATTGAGAAACTATGTAAAACCTGTAAGGGAAATTGTAAAAACAATCATTTTTATCTCCCATACAAATTGTCTGTACCAGTGCGAGGAGGTGCGTGCAGCTATTAAATATAAAGCAAGGAAAATATCTTGGACAGCGGAACGTTAAAACAAGTATAGACTTGCTACACTCGGTCATTTACGACAAACGTGTTACAAAGTTTTAATGTTTTTATATGATTTTCTTCGATTTTCTTTCTATTTAATTCTCAAGCAATAGAAAACGAGTACAGTATGAATAGAAACTATTATTTTAAAATATAAAAACTTAAAAAATATCTTGATACATTATTTGCCGCCTCTCTCGCTCTCCTAAACGGAAATAGCCACGATATGTGAACTATCTTTATAATTTCATAAGCAACAAGCATTGTAATTGCACACCTTAATCACAAAGCAACCAGTTAATTAAAACTGTTGCCTTGAAATATAAAAATAAAATCTTAATTAAAGTGCCTTAGTAACGAAAAGGTCGCAAACATACAAACAATACAACCCTATTTATAGTTGCTTTACAAATGTTTACAACGATCTAACCACAATTATTTTGGTACATCGATCGATTCGTAGATGTTATAGAAAAACGTATAAGAATTAAAATAATTACTCAAAGTATATTGTACGTCATTATCAACAAGTAGCATATATATGTATATACATAAAATACAAAAACAAACCTTGGTCGTCGCGCTTTGCCGGTCACCTGCGTATACCTTTGGTGTTACGATATGATATCTCAGTGCCATCGCCTACTACTTAGAGGATCTTGTGACTCTGATATTCAAAATTAAAAAGACGTTCTTTTAGCTTTTGCGGCATTAGCACTATTATTATATTCCTTTTATATCTAAATATATAATACAGATTCTCAATCTTCATATAGTCGAAAATGTTGCGACTCCCAGTGGAGTCTACATGCCATATAATGTTATATCTACTTAAAAATAAACAAATACCACATCATCTCAAATAACAACATAGAAACCGCAAGTGGCCACACGTAGTGATTAATAAGTCGGACAACACACGTAATGTAAACAAACTAGACTAGACTTATAACAACAGAACGCAGCCACCTACATGCACATGCAGTCATTATCCGTATGAGCACAGAACCTTGGCCGTTGCGCTCTGCCAGCCATCCTCCAGCGCCGCGCTATTACCTGCCTTACGGCATACGCGTGTTACACAATGCTCACGCGCTACACATCTCCACGTAATCACACTCATTGTAGTTCAACGAGACGGAAAATAAATATCCAAAATAGATGCGCCATTTAAAGGTCAAATTGGGTCGATACTTTAAGCGATATAATATTTACAAACAATAGTGCAGTTAACAACACTTCTTCAGACAATTAACGCGAAAATAAATTTTCAAATTTTCAAACTAATAGACCATGGGTTACATATTTAAGATCTTTATACTCATATACAGATAAGTTTTAGAATTCTTTCATATTAAAGCAAATGCCTATGCCTATGCCTATGCCTATAGAAAAATCGTACTTCAAATCGTTCTACTTCGCCAATACCATGTCTGAAGAAGTAATTTGTGCGTTTCAATAATTCCGGCATCAAATTACGCTAATTGAAAACTTACGACTAAGCATAGCTCGCGCTCAAATCACATCAAGGCGTGAAGCCATTTCCGATCGATTTCAAACACGAAATCAGAACAAGGTGAGCCATTAAATTACAGTTATTGTATCGAGTCCAATGTATTTATCTACTGAATAATGATAACACACAAGAGGAACACAATTACTCGACACACTATAATGCCATTTTTGGACTGTATTCAATTTATTGTTTTTTTTAGCCTAACGCTTTTATCCCGCATAGCAGGGTAGAAAGAATGTGTCAAGTGTTAAGACACTCCGTACTTCACTTTCCACCGAATTTGTAAATGGTAGAACTCAACGCCGCACTTTGTCTTACCAGAGCGAGAAAGTGACAATAATTTAAATATAATCACTCCCCCGAGTGGGAATCGAACCCACAACCGATCGCGCTTACTCCGCAACGACATGTTCAAAATATATACTTAATTGCAGCTAAAGGTTTAATAATGAATGCAAGCGCCGACATCCGCCACTAACAGATGCGATATAGCCATTTATAACCATCTAACATCACGTCTGCTGTGTAGATCTCTTAATTATCTTATTTGAATCTCGGTATTTTCAATGACTAATTAACTTCAAAGTATAGGTTATTTTAGGTTCAACATCTTTGAAACAAACAGGAAAAGGCAGATGAATGCATAACATAGGCATTTTCAAGATATTAAAAAACACATTGCGTGTTAGGTAACGGAACTAAACACTGTAACTAGTCTCACGGGAACAGCGAAATAAAATTTATAAAGAAATCCCGATTGGGCTAGAGAGCCCACAACGATCCATACAGTCCTCAAACACGCCGCGATGAACTAGAAATATAAATATACGAAGTAGACACGATCCCTTTATGTTTACATCACATATAGTGTATGTATTCACTTATACATCTCATCGCGAAGAGAGTGTGCTGTCGTCGAGGAGGCTGACTGAGGACGCTCCAAGGATTTACAAAGTCATTACGTTTCTTTCCCATTGAAGACGACTTAAGAGCCTTATCTAGAGGTCATCAACTTTAGGAGTTTCATAGATTTCTCATTAAAATCGTTTGTGACTGCTACGTAATGTAATATACTCGTAGATAGGTTACTTATTTCGTAATTAGTATATAATACAATACAAGATTAACACCTTATCTCAGCAGCGTTAAATATTGTGAAAACATTTAATATTTGTTTCAACCAATGGAGTGCATACACCCACACGCCGCGCGCCGTCTCACTATAAGACACGCCATCTGTGTCCGAGCGCCGTATGAGCATATCGCGTTATTAATATGATAATATTTGATCACAAAAATAGCAAGGATGTTGACATGCACCGCCTCTGGATACTCGCGGGGAGATCTGTGGAGGGTTGCGGGGAGGGCGGCGCGGGGTGCGCGGCGAGGGACGAGGGGATGAGGGGGTGTGGACCCTTTGTGAGAGTGCAGCGGATCGATAGCCCGCCGCCGCCGGTCCTGTCTGCCGCCAGGACTGCGATACCTAACTACCTATTTCACCGATCACATGTGGCTGTGGGCGCGGAGATCGTTATGAGACTGTTGAGACTCATGCGGTCCAGGTAATTCACTCAGAGAAGGGACGTGTTCATAACGTGTTGTGTTATGAATTTAATTATATTGATATGTTTACACAATGGCCGTTATTGCCTACTTAATATTGATGAATGAAAAATGTTAACACATTCTACTGAAATTCTTATTGCTTTAACTAAAACTTCATATATCGTATTACATAACATAACATGATAAACAAATAAGTACATTTCGTAGAACTTGTTTTATAATGGCAATTATAATTCATTCATCCATACTTTAGGAAATGCAATGTAAAAGCTTTAGCTGCGCCGTTCAGGGTCTTTCAAGCCTATTACAACAATATTAGTTTCAATAGTTAAGCTCTAATCAAATAAATGAAATTTAAAAATATATAATATTGGAATAAATGCGTATGAAGTAGAGATAATTTTAGCCACTATTTACTACTTTATCTTAACTCCAGGAGTCAGGTTCAGTTATAAATGTTCTTAGCTCGCTATAAGCACTAGGTATATAGATAGTTCACAATAACAGTAAGTGGCCAGCAGGCTCACTCCGGCGCGGCCACCCGGGACGCGCATCGCCTGCGCTGAATATTTGATGACCACGCCCGATACGTTTGGGGACGTGCCAGTGTCGAGCAAGAAATAACACTCTCCTATTATTATTTTATAAATTATTTTTTACAGTATATTTTTTTATTACATCTTATAGGTCAATATTTAATTCTACCTTAAGGGGCTGTTTCCATTCATAATTAGGAACTAAGGAAGAAAAACAACATTTTGCAGTATAGTTAGAAAATAAATATTATGAAATAATAAAAAAAATATAAAAGCTATATATATTCGATAATTGATAAAGGACAAATAATTTCCACACAACTCACCCATTAACCTTTTCTCTTATAAGCTTTATATGTATACAAATATTCATTCACACGTAACGAAGCTAAAAAGGTTAGACGTTCATATACGATGGAGCTACTTGGATACAACACACACCGTATCTATATCCTTTACAAATATAACAATATTATACAAATTTTTACCAAAATCATTTTATAATAGGAAAATAAACTTACTTATTATACTTATCGATAAAATTTGTAAATCTTAATTTTTTAAAAATTCTCAAAAACAGAACAGACTGCACTCTCAAAGTGAAAGTGAATTTTATATTTTTTGGAGAATCACAATAATAGCATAAAATAGGCGGTTTTATTGTAGTTTAACCAAACTAAAAGAATTTTAAATAAGGTATATCATATTAGTTATAAATAGTATATCGATAATGCATATACAAGTTTATTGAGGCACTGTGCAAAAATTAAATTCTAATATTTTGGCTCCAAGAGCTCTTGGATGTAATCCAAGAACTTTGGCCAATACTGCTACACCGAAATTGCAATACCTACTTTACACTTTTTGCTTCCAGCACCTGCACTGGCAGATTTTTCCTACAACATGACAAATATCATGATTATATTATGAGGCCGGTCGTGGCGCAGTGTGACAGCGTCTGACTGTAAACGCGACCGGTTATGGGTTCGATCCCCACTCGGGGGAGTGATTATATTTAAATTGTTTTCACTTCCTCGCTCTAGTAAAAAGACAAAGTGCGGCGTTGAGTTCCACCACTCAACACGCAATGTCTCGACTTCGGTGGAAGGCGAAGTACGGAGTGTCTTGACACTAGGTACTTTCTGTCTACCCTGCTATGCGGGATAAAAGCGTGAAGCTAAAAAAATATTATAAATTTGAAAGAAAGAGATACTTATTATTACTTTATTTGTTTATAAAAATTAAAAAGTGTCAAATGATTAAAGTCCACTTGATGGTTAGTGTTTATATTCTTTTATATTTAAAACATTTTAAAGTACTCAAAAATTGATATTTTATACAAGGAGCATGAACAAACTTTATATATAGTTAAGTTTATTGCCACCATTGTTGAGGTAAGTACGAACGAAATGAAATCGGCTTTCTAGTCGTAAATAGCGACGGTCCATCAGTGAACCAGTAGTAGTGAGTAGTTAGTAGTTAGCCGACCACCTGTCGAAGGTACCCGTGTTAGAGAGGCCGGCACTTTCCCATCAGCGCGGTGTCCAATTCAAGAGATACGAGAAGTCATTTTGTATGTAGGCAAGTTAGTAGCAACAAAAAGTAGTAGAGAATATAATAAATAGACATCACAAGCTGGTTGAAGTCTTACACCTTGATGCGGTAAGTGTAAAGCATTAGCAAGCGTTTAGATATTTTTAATAGTTTATTCTGCGTGATATGTAATAAAATGTTTTAATCATAATATAAAGCCAATGCCACTCAGCTTTATAACGTCATCGATATTTTCGTATATAGTTACGATTTGTAAGGTGTCTATCTCAATCTGGTTTATGATCACAATAAGAAATATTGGTAAGAAATAGATCACCTATTCACTTGTTACGTCCTCTGAAATCGACCAGATGTGGAACCGTTCGAGTTTAATCATACTTGTTAGTAGTTTCACTTTCACATTGTTGACCGCTGACGAGCGGTCGCAGGTTCAAGGCCGGAACGGCTGGCTCAGATAATATTAGCATTACTGAATAAGCTTTCATTTAAGTGAATTTTATTATTATTTCATTCATCGCATCCATTGTTATCGTGATTATGATATAAAAGCTAATAACCAATTGTGATGACGACATACTCTACTTAAATGGCAAGTAAAGTTCAATGGATAAGTTTGAAGTAAACAAAGAAATCGATCAGTTAAGTTAGAACGCTATCTTAAGATATATCCGGGAGTCGTTAACGTGCCGCGCTGTAGACAAAAAGAATATAGAGGAGCGAGTGGTATACGACTCTGAATCATAGCATCCGCTAGTTTCAAGGAAAACGGTGTGATATGACAAAAAAGTTCAAAGCCGTTCACATAACAGTAAGTAAGTAACAAGCGACACATGGCGTGCGCGGCGCGCTGGCGGCCTTGGAGCCGACGCCATTAGAAATGATTTGAACGAGCTTAGCCCGCTTTGGTGTTTGTGAGACGATGTTATTATTATAAATATATATAATTTCTACTATTTATAATTTTTGTTACGAATATGTTGTCGGGTTGTATAAACCTAAGTCAGTGACAAATGACAAATAATATTTAAACAAACAACTAGTTGGGTTTCTTATAATATTAAATTTATTACACTACAGACTAGGCCTGTAGTTTTTTCCTTATTTTAATATTATTTATTTTGTAAAAATTAAAGAAATTGGTTACTTAGAAGTAAGGTAAATCTTATGTATGTATGTGTGTATATAATATATATATATATATATATATATATATATATATATATATATATATATATATATATATATATAAAATCATGACGACTCAAAAACAAACAATTACTAGAAATAATGATATAGGTATAAAAGGACTGGTAAATATGAATCGCGTAGGATATATCACTAAATACGTGTACCTACTTGTGCACGCGTACTTAGCAATTGTCCGTGTCTTGGTTCCTCGAACATATTCATGAAGACATTATCATTGACATGCTGCCTAGAATTAATGCTCTATGTAGCTCGGCTAAAAGAGACAGCGCCGGAAATTTACATCTCGAATCACAAAATTATGTTTGAACTAGGTATATTTTTCTTAATCATCCACTTCGTCCTGGTAAGGAGATTCGGTCCATGAATACTTGCTATGAATATATTATATTGTCATCAGATCCAGATACGAAGGCAAGCTTTAGAAGGGAATGAAAATAGTATTGGGTGATTTTTCTATACAGATTGATAAACATAACAAACTATTAAAAGCATATCCATAATGTTACATTATTATAAGAAAGTGTTATACAAGACGAAATTTATTAAAAAATATAGTAATACGCTTAAAAAAATAAAAAAGGAATAAAAAAATCTTTCCCGTACCGGGAATCGAACCCGAGCCTCCTGGGTGAAAGCCAGGTATCCTAGCCACTAGACCATACGGGAGATGAAAGAATATTAAAAATACAGCATCTATTTGGAATTTCTCGAAATAAACAACAATCAATGTTGTTAAGTTTAAAGTTTCTCGTTCTGGTAAAGACAAAGTGCGGCGTTGAGTTCCACCACTCAACACGCAAAGTCTCGACTTGTGGGAATAAGTTATTTCTGTTGTAATATCTCTAATATCTTTCCATACAAAGATAGCAGAGAAAGCAATAATTTTTTCCCATTATATTTTTTCAATCTTCCTCATGTGATACCAGAAAATGTTTTGACTATATCTAGTGTTGAAATATACAATAAATACATTGAATTTGTAAACGTACAATACCGTCCGTTGAAATGATTCATCGCAGATTTCGGCTAACGTCGGACAGGCGGCGCTCGGCGTTTAGAACCGGTTTTAGCGCAAGAATGCTTATTATTCACGAATTTAAAAATAGGCAGTTGTATCTACATTGATTGTTATTGTTTTTTCTGTCTTTAACGCATTCATTCTCTTTTCCACTAAAGTGATTAGATTATCGTTTTGGGTGACGGACCCAAAGCCCATGCCTGCATAACTCTTATGTTAATATAAAACATTTTTACGTATAATAATATATGAATTACACAGACGGACAAGTATGGTCATTTACATTTTACATATACGTGAAATCCGTAAATATCTAAATGTATTAGGTATGTACCCATAGGAGTAAATAGAGCATTGGTTTGATATACCTACACTATAGGGTGATATACACAGAAAGTACCACACGCACACGTTAATAGTTACCAAGCCTACCAATACAAATAAAATAATACTGATAATATTTCAAAATTATTATAAAAAACCATTTCAGCATATCAAGTAAATTTAATTAAGTGGTATTCAGAATATAATAACACAATTCCTGGAAGGTTCACGCGCCTAAAGGGAAAAGTCACGAGTTTATACAACAAAGAGAATTTTGATGTGTGCTTTAATTTAGACTTTACGAGCAAAGAGATGGGCTTAAAGTTGCGTGTGGAAGCAGTTAGCCAACTGTGCACTGTGAGTCAGTGTCGGCTATAGAATGACCGTAGTGTTGTAACGCTGTAGGCTGTAACCCACTGAACTAGATGCCCGAGCAAACGGACAAACACTTTGATCTGAACATAAAGTGTTTGGTGAATGCTCTCTAAACATTTAATGCGGTATCCCATATCGCCTACAGCCTCTTATCTCATTTATAGATAAGGTGAGATTGGGGTCAATAATCTGTACAAATTTGGTGTTTTATATACATTTTACATGTACGATAAATTCGTAAGTAATGTATGGCATTAGTTAATATATAAATAACGAGTTTAACAATTATATATAGATAATAATATAGTGTAAATTAATCGTACATTTTTTACAAAAATTAACTGTAGTCGAAGTACTTAGACAAGTAAAAGAAAGAAAATACATAAAATATATAATACCTAGAAATAAAGGGAAGTGAAACAGAAAGTGCTAACGAAGTAAACACTTCGAAGACTGTTGATTTCATTCATTTGTAAATGTATAAAGTATTGAACGACTGGAGCGCATTGTAATGAAGCAGACTACGTTAGTTCACACCATTTCCGGTATAACGCAGTGAGACCGACGTAGGCAGGATTTTTAGAGTTTAATTAAAAAGGCGATGGCCTCCACTCCACTGATCCATATAATAACGAATTCCTTTTATGGGAATAACAATAGCAAACAAAAACTTATTCAGCCGACTTAACGAACACAAGTCCTTTTTTAATATTCAAAAGTAAAATATAAAACTGTGTCCCATTTAAATGTCTATTTTTAGAACACAGATGATAAGCACGATGACTCCGTTCTCCATTTTCTGCTAGTTATGTATATTCCTGTGTAATCGGGTCAGTTATCAGAATTGTATTTATTTGTTTTAGTCTCATACTCATATCTATATTGTTTATGCCTTCCGGTATTTCTTTCCGAGGTAAGAGTTACGGAACTGATTCCTTTCTCAACTTTCTGCTAGTTGACGCTTTATCTAAACAAACCAAGAAACCTAAATACACGAATTATATCCATTAAATGGATTTGAATGTGCACCCATCGCATTAATTAATTGAATTCTTCGAACGTAAGCAAACCACCCAGTGCCTGTGCAGAGGGCAGTATTTGTTAAGTAGACAATGTTATGTTTGCGCGATAGTGGGAGTGCCGACCCATATTGAGGACACGCATCATTGGAACAGCGCTTGTTGCACATCGCCTGTTCGCTCCACTTCCACCAGTAAACACACTTAGTACATACATTTTGTAAACAACCTAACGATCGCCGTTATACCCAATAGCCATCAAAAAATCGTCTCACAATTCACATAAAAGAAGTAAAGGTGTATATTTCCAACGTGTCTTTTATGTAATTTTACGAAAAATTTTATTAATATAGTAAGCTAACTGAACAAAATATATTTATGCATGAAAGTGCCTGTGAACAGTGAAATGGATAAAAAACAATTAAAACTTAAAAGTACCCAAGTAATTAAAATATACTTAAAATAGTTAAAAAAATATCATCAGACTTATACTATTTATTATGAAAACTTTAATTAAATTGTTCGTGGGAACAATCATTTATTAGGACTGCAAAATGTCTTCTCTATTATATTAACTTAAAAACTTGATTTAATTCGGTGGTGAGATAGTGACTCGCGATTCCGCGACGAGCCGTACAGGCTTGGCCACCCTCAGGTGGCCACAAAAACACTTCCTTTAACTCATTAAAGGAAGTGTTTTTGTGGCCCCGGCTAGTGGCCGTCGAGTAGGAGCACCGTAAGTATCAACTGGGTATCGGACGTATATCCATAGAAAAATGTATAAGCTGCTAAATAAATAAAAATATATATACGGATCAATAAAAATAAAAGATCGATATGGATTTACAACTCAACATAACATTTATCTTTACAATGATATGGTCTTCAATTTAGGACCATATATTATGATTTAGATTAGCTGTAATAAAGCATTAAATTAGTGCTTTTATCAGGAGGCCTTGAAAAAGTATAACAATAGCGTGAAATAATATTATGACATTCATACACATGTATGAGCATTCAAATAAATCACCATAGAACAGAGGCAACTTGGTTGTTGAAAATGTACTCAAATTTTCACACATTTTAAGTAAGCCTTAAGTGGCGTGTTGCAAAACCCAAAGCCGTACTGTATCGAGATAACTATATCGAGAAAGTTATTTTAGTTTAAGTTGTAAGTTATCTTCCATGTACGTCACGCCACAATGGCATCAATCTAAAATTAATAAACCGTACACTGATGATGGCAATGCTGCAACAACTACTCGTGGGAGATCTCCAGCAAAACATTTAATTGTTAATAACTTTATAATACAAATATAATATTTTTGATAGTTGATCTATATCGAGAGCAAGTGTCTTCCCTTTAAAACAAGATAACAAACAGTACATTATTGTACTGTTTTAACATTTAAAATTTCACGCCTACTAATGTTCTTTTGCAACCAAATTTAAACGCGATATTATGTTAAAATCGCGAAAAATGAAAAGTACTTTATTTAGTGAAAAAATATACATACACGGTGAATATACATTCAGGTAGTAAAACGTTTTAAAACACAAAAGCAGAGTCATCGTCGTCGCGGGCATCAGCTCCCCTTCTAATTCAGATACAGTAGGTATCTACAGCGATGAATGACTAACTTGTTAAAAATGGTTATTTGAAAATCAATCCACTTAACGAAATATTGATATTGATTTTTTTAGCTTCACGCGTTTATCCCGCTTAGCAGGATAGACAGGAAGTACCTAGTGTCACTGTCCTAGTGACACTCCGTCACTTGGCTTTCCATAGAAATCGAGACATTGCGTGTTGAGCGGTGAAACACAATGCCGCACTTGTCTTACCAAAGGAAGGAAGTAAAGAAAATAATTTCAATATAATCACTCTCCCGAGTGGGAACCCACAACCGATCGCGTTTACAGTCAGACGCTGTTCCACTGCGCCACAACCAGACTGATAAACGCTTTTTTTAATTTAGTTTTATCTGACCTCTCAATTAACATTAGTAATTCTGGAAATGCTATTTTGCACCCATTCTTTAACTCCGGATTCGGCGTAAGTACATTTTCACTGAGGGAACATGACGGACGAGGACAACCAACGACCGAATATGATAACGAGAAACAATTTTGAGCGTGTTACTTGTGGTTAGATTTTTAAATTAATTTATTGTTTTATTATCGACGTCATTATGGGATATAAATTGCGGTAAAAATATATGATAACAATTTTTAGAATAGCCAGAATGTTAGTACCTACAGTTAATGTTATCTAACACTACATATATGTCATTGAAGTGTTCCTTGAATTTCGATGTATTTACTATATATTTTTTTATCCTTAGAAAAGTATTTTAATAATGCAAAATATATGAGTCTAACTCAGCCAAATTAGAATCTTAAACAAACACACTTATTAAAACGTTCCTAGAATCTCTTGAAATTAATCACATATATGTATTAATCAACAAATAAACGGTAATTCTTAATCATTTGTTTACCAAACAATCAAGATAATGACGGTTTAAACTCGTTTCCTTGAGTGATATACGTACATACAAACATACATACATATGTAGTTGTGTCCTTGAATGATAAGAATGATAACTTACATATTATGCGTTTAATCTTGCCTTTTCAATAGCAAAACGTTTATTCATTACTGGTTACGATAAAACCACAAACCAAATAGCAATAAAACAATAGCATGAGACTAGCTGTATAATGTGCCTAGATGATGAATAACATATATATTTTATAGCCATAATATACATACTACATAGTAAATAATTTTAATTTCAAATTAATAATGACTGCCAAAACCCTTAACAAATCTGTTAACAGCTATAGATAAAATGAATACACCGCACACAGCAGTGCGAGTCGGATAGTCGCGGATGCAATTGATTCGACCTCCGCTGCGCTCCCCTCGGCACGCAAATACACGGCCCTGGCGATACGCACACACAATGGCAGCCAATACTCTCACTCACTACGTTAATTTACTTCAGTTCCACAACGACAGGACTCCGGTCAAATGATCCGAAGTTTCATACAAATCATTTGTTTCATAAAATTAATTCAAGGAATTGCTCGTAATAAAAAATGTCATGATAAAAATTAAAAACGACAAGTGGAATTCCCCAATGGCGTGAGCTGTGACAGTGTTGTTATCACAACATATAAAGATAAAATTATATATAATTACTTAAATAACGAAGAAATAAAAGATATATAAGTGTGTATTGTAATATTTAATAATATTTTTCTCTTATTAAGAGATACTTTGCTTATTCTGACCCGTTACAAATGTCATTTGAACTCACTACCGTCTAGTACTGTCATGTATGTATAATGTTATTAATTTATAAACAGGAACACGACGCTGTGTCCTAAATAGCTTCGTCAGGCACAGTAGTTTCGTAAATGAAGTAACATGAAACCCACACACTTATAAGGCAAAGGCATATTTAGGTCGCCCTAAGACGGTGAAGTGCATACAAATCGTGCAAGTCCCGCGGCGACGCGACGCACTGCAGATCCGACCTAATTCCACCGTCATCGGCCGCGGGTCGTGACGTTTATAAACTAGCGAAGGCGAGCCCCGAATCGAACCTGCGTCCGTCGCAATGCAGGTGCGACCCAGATCGTCGGCCCCGCCTGAATATCCCTATTTTTAGCATTTTGGCAAGTGTCCGCAGTGCTATTTTAATGTGAAAATTTACTTGTGAAATGCATATATGAATAGTTTCATGCACTTTATGAAGCAGCCGAGTCTGTTGTGTTGAATTTAAAGCGCATTCTAATTTTAACCTATTTTTTACTTATTTAGAGTATTTTTTATATAAAATATGAATATATACAATACAATTACCCAAGCCAAGAAAACCAATCGTGAGACACAAGCTCATATTATATTGTTTCCATGCCAAGTACAAATCTCCCCTTTGGTAACTAGAAGAAAATAAAACAAAGAACATTTATCTGTTCAAACGAGATAGATAGAGAAAGATGCGGCATCAGCTGAATGCCGCTCTACGTCTAATCTCTAATCTCGCAAAATACTGTACAGTAGTACTCATTTTAGATTATTAATAAATACGAGAAAGAAATTATTAAAATGACTATGCTTGATGACTCTTCGAGGTATTCTAAACTACTGTGAAAATTATCTCAATTGAATTATAATGTAGAACCGACAGACGTGTCGAAGCGGTCTAGTCAAGTATAATATAATGCGTTATATACAAAACTATACTCGAGACCGGTCGTGGCGCAGTGGGACAGCGTCTGACTGTGAACGTGATCGGTTGTGGGTTCGATCCCCACTCAAGGGGAGTGAGATTATATTTAAATTATTTTCACTTCCTCGCTCTGGTAAATACAAAGTGCGGCGTTGAGTTCCACACGCAATGTCTCGAATTCGGTGGAAAGCGAAGTACGGAGTGTCTTGACACTAGAAACTTTCTGTCTACTCTACTATGCGGGATAAGAAGCGTGAAGCTAAAAAAAAACTATTATAATCAATATAAATATATTAGCAACTGAATGTATATACAAATAAGAGAATGTTATACATTATATTATGTAATAAACATAAAGTAAATAAGCGCTAGTGTCAATAAAGTGCACCGTTAAAATTAAATCTCGCGTACGCAGTGTTAGCGCGTACTGGCGTCACGCCATTGTGACGTCACCGTGGAAAACGTTTTTCACGTCGCGCCTACTGAAAATGTACCAGGCGATCATGAGTTAGCAGCAGTGTTTGTTGCGGGCGGTCGCGGGCGGAGGCTGCGACGCGTCGCGGGGCGGCGCTGACGTCGACGCGCTGATAGCTTATCAGTGCAGATACTGCACGCCTGCCATGCTTTCCTGGTAACGGTGGTGATATCTTACTTTACACTAAATTTGCATTTACGTGCGCAAAGGATTACGATATTTACTCGAGTTAATTTTAAAGCGATGAAACCGCACACGCTAATTACGAGGTTTTTTTAGTAAAAAAGAATTCATTAAATAATGAATGGATCTGAAAACGTTATTAAAATAGTAGAAGCAAAAACAATTCGCGCGGCTAACGTCGATAACCCCATTAGAGCGAACGCATCGGAGCCACTCACGCACTGCGCCATTGAAAACGACAATGTGTAATTAAGAGGCGCGCATTGTTCATTGTGGCATTCCGAGAACAGAACTAACTATATCGCTCCCTTTCAATTTTCTGTCGCCTTATGGTTCGCGGTAGTTTAAACTATACACACAGTTAGCTTTCTCATTTACATATAACAAAGAACAAAATATTTACCTCTTTTACCTTATCTAATGGTAGGAGAAACAACACTCTAATCAAAACTCTCCGCCCAGTTTGGACATTCATTCATCATTGGACTCATTATATGTTAAGTGGCGGAACCTAACACTGCAGTTTGTCTTAACGGGCCGATGATAAGAAAACTATGAAAACTAACCAGCCCCGGTGCAGTCACGTCACGACATCAAAATACAAAATGCTATATTTTGAACATTAGATAAGACTGAGCGCTGCATAGAGGGCCATGCATCGAGACACCCGCATACTCGACAGATAAGCGCCGGCTACGGGCAACGACCTTAGGCTCAATGCCTACGAGCGAGGAATCGACAAAAAGTAACATTGATTGCACGCGATGCTATTTCCCGAGTCGTGGTGTGTAACAGAGGGACGATCACACCGTGTCGGGTGTCGCGAGTCGTGACCTATCGCGTTACTGCGTTTAAGCTCCATCCGCGTTAGAACACAAGTGTTTATCGACCATCCATTTCAGTTTATACTAAGTAATAATTAGAAGAATTGCAAATATAAAATACTTCCTTCGACTCGTGGCGCAGTGACTTCATAGTACAGTGTCTGATTGTACAACAACAAAGAAGAGAGGAGATTGAAGAACACAGAGTTGATGTAAAGCACTAGATTTTCGCCTATTTTACTGAACACGGAACGGTGATTAGGTGAAAAAAGCGGTACAACGTTTTTGTTGAGAAAGCACAAAAGTCTAATATATTTTTAGATTGACAGACAGAAAATATAACTAGAGTGTAGAGGCGTGAGTAAAGAACAGTTAGCGCTCGTTTAGCACCTTCCTGTCGCGTCTAAGAGGCTACGCCACCTGCCCAAACAAACCGTCACTATCCGGCACGGCACACTACTTCACACTGGACACTATACGCTTTTGATGATCAAGCCTTGTTGTGTTTTATATAGTTAATTGTGATCGTCACAGTAATAACCACATTCATGCTAAAATATTATGGAACTATTTAAGATTCACTTCTGATTACGGTCACGTCTTCGAAAATAATTCGAAAACGCATCAAAATAAGCTACACACGGTGAAGCAATCAACATCCAATAAACTATTTGAAACGGTGAATTGTTTAAACATTATTCTATGTTAAGTAACATAAACAAACAGACCATTTATATTGACTACTTTTATAGAGAGAACATTCATCAGGAACAGTTCGGATGCAACATAAACACTGTCTAAAATAGACGAGACCGGGCGTGAACTCTGTTCTACCAGATCAGCTAGCGTTAAACGCCAAAGAAAAGATGGCGCAAGAAAATTGTTTCTAGACCTTTTAATGTTCAGTTTTTGTTCCTACGTAGATGTTACGTAAAGAATATAAATAAGAACCAGTTGCGCTCGAGTTCAATTGCATTCATTGCAGCAGGCCGTTTACAGATAGTATCGTATAAAAACTGGACATAACTTTTTTAATGACATTAGTGTGCTTTTGATATTCTTGTGGACTGCCTAGTTGATCTAAACACTGTAGCTTTAATTATATGGACCGCTAAGTTAGGTATATAATTTTTCCGATAGTAGAGTACTGCTTCGATGTTAGATCACTCAGCTATCAAAGTGTTTAATTGTCTATTTGCTTATTACTACAATTCAACAACTGTGAAGCGCATAACATAAACACTTCAAATATCTAAAATAGTTGGCTGCAAATGTCTATAACGTCTATACTTACTTAGAGATAGCTCGAGGCCAAATCTGGAATACAGGTAACAAGTAAGCGCAAAACTTAGTATGATGACTTGTATGACGTACATCGTGTATTAATATAATAGAATAGATACGTGAATTATATGAATATGTATGTGTGGGCGGATTTCATAAGCAATGCAGAGATGCAAAGAGCGCAGCGCGACCCTGACATCGTTAGGCACGAATTCTATAAGATCACTTTCATGGCGTCTTGCATAAGTGAAATAAGTATGACAAAAATCAGTTCCTGATATCGACATGGACTGAAACTAATTACGTACAAATATCTAAATATCTACTTTACTTACATCTCTACAACTCCCTTACACTTTGCAGAGAAACAAAGAGAGTCGTTAATGAAACACCATTTTTATTTTTAACCTTATTTAAATATATTTGTTTGATTTTAGATATGCTATAAACTATGACTAGTTTACTGAGATAATTATTTCAACGCAATCTCAAGTCTTATAAATAATTTCCACTTAATTACACGCCAGTATTACACGAACTCCATGGAACTGTACCTGCACAAGTAACCAACAACGATAAGCTGTAACTATTCATGACTTGTTTAATTCCGGCTAATCAAGACTTTCGCATTATTAAAAATGGTATTTCGCCGCAGCGCCCTGAATGCCTAGTGACCTATTTGCGGCAGACCGGGTTTTTGGGTTAACTGCCTCTTTTGTATTTTTTCCCAGCGACTACCCAGAGCTAGGCAGCGCTGTAACTAAGTTAGGCTTTTAACAATTTAAACTGTAAGGTTAGGCCGTTAACCTTGGTAGTAGTCGTGGCTAGTTGAGTAACTAGCCACGACTTTGTTTACTTTACTTAACTACTAATTTGAACACATATAATGGTAACACTTATAAGTTATTTATTTAATTGTTATTAACTAAAATTATTTTCACACATTTCACTTAATATATAAGTATTTGTTTTTTATTTTCCATTTAGTTCATGTTTTACTGCATATTTTTGCTGTTAAACACACATTAAAAATTCAAAGTAGAAATGAAATAAACGCAATGTATACATGAGGATATATATATATATAGGGTATGCAAATGAAACCTTTCAATGAACGTCCAATTCGTACAATGTAGTTACTAGCACTCGGTAATACTGTGCACTTGGTAAAACGAAACCCCCGCGCTTTGTGTAACTTTAGGCAAATAATCAGCGAAAAATCACGCAACTGAATATTTTTAACCCACTTTATGCACACCCGGAAGAGAATCGACCTTGTACAAACAAATCGACTTAAGGAAGTGCTTCTTTATGCCTATGTATTTATAATTTATTAGGCTTCACGTGGTCTTAAGAATGGAGATAGCTAATTACAATATTATGGACTGCTTTTAACGACGTTAGATTAAAAAAAAACTATTAACGTGTAACGCGGTCGCAGTATGTCCAACCTCGTGACCTCTTTCTATGGTTACAATATAACCTAACTCTTTTTTTTTATTTTCATAGAGTGTCTCATCACTAGCTAAAACATTCTCTGTGCCTCTTGGAACTTAATGAGATTTCATTGTTAAATTTTAAGTACATAAAAACTTGATGCCGGTCGTGACCCAGCGAGACAGCATCAGACTGTAGACGCGGATGTGGGTTCGATTTCCACTCTAGGGTTATGATTATATTTAAATTATTCTCATTTTCGCGTTTTAGTAAGACAATGAGGCGTTGAGTTCCTGTACTCAAGACGCAATGTGTCGAAAGCAGACCGAAGTACGGAGTGTCTTGACACTACGTACTTCCTATCTAGGGTACATAGGCTATACGGGTTAATAGCATGAAGCTAGACACACAAAATTAAACATATTTTAAAGAATGAACAAGTACTTTAATTAATTATACATACTTTAAATACTAAAAATGTGGAAGGATGTTTTTGTATAATTCGACATGAATAACAAACAAATTACGCACGAATGCACGCGTCACATTGATTGACTCACTCAAGTTATTCAAGTCAAACTCTCCGACCAGCCTCTAGCTGGCGGCAATCAAACGCTATATTGTAACTTGTGAACGTAATTGAGGCCGTGTAGAGTAACATAGTGTGCTCCAACGAGTTTTATAATATATCTATTTCATAAAATTTTAATAATGTAACGACCACCGACGCGACCCACTTTAAGTGTGAACCGAAGGTTCAAAAGAGTATTATTATTTAAAATAAGTTCATCTAACTAACAAACGTAATCTGGCCGAGTTAAACACAGTGTTATTAACATGCAATATGAATACCCGGGAAAATGAGTGCATAGTGATATGCATAGAAGAAACAGTACATACAGTATATGCACAGGTCACAAGAAATTCTGTTGATATTTTATAAATTAAAGTATCCTTTAAGGATGATATTTATCTTAAGACGCGTGAAAGTGCATTACCAACGGCTCCACCAGCTTGAGTCACGTGGTGACGCAAGCGGCGCTTTGTAACCTCGATATTACGCACCCCGGTCATTTTACATACTGAATATTATAACGCTTTCAAATAATAGTAAAAACAGTAAGGTTTAATAATTGCAACACTTAAATATCAGAAAAGGGTCCCTTCAGAAACAAACAAATGTCAAATTTCTTAAACAATTCATTTGTATGGTGGTGTCTTTCTTTGGGAGGTGGAACGATATCCTCCTTTATTTTCTAATTTGTCGATAAAAACATTTCATAGTGTTACATAAACTTGAAGTCTTAATTTTAAAATAAACTGAAAATTTTTGTTGCATTGAAATTATTGTTATCTCCTTTTTGCCGGTTCACAGCGTACCGCGGCGAATTGCTCACTACTACTTATCGATATGGCTGTCGCAGCCTTACGCGGTTTGCGCGTCATAGAACTTGTAATAAATATCATTTCCGAATACTTTTAAGTTCCTATGATTTTAAGTAAATGTATGAAATAATATTTTGATCAATAAAATTAAATGAAACAACACGTCTTGCAACCTCCTTAGTAGCCAGTTTAGTCACTGGTAAATTAAGAATTACTTACTTATATACAAACAAATAAACAGTTATATTATCATAAAATTAGAACGAATATATAAACCAAGTTATGAAGTTGATTAGTCACAACGGCCTTGACATTAGAAAGCCGACTGTCATAAGATTCAAAGTAGAAAATTCTTTACAAATCCACTTGTAACATAGTATGCGTTGTTATACAGCGATGTTTTCGGTGCAGTGAGTGCAGTGAGCAGCGCCGCGCCACTGACTCGGAAGCTCCCAACCACCCTCTACTGAGCCCACTCAAACGAGATGTACCACTAGATAGAACTTAGCTTAGATTTGAACTATTTTATAAACTAAAATTTCATCTATTTTGTTACGTCACCGTGGAACAGCAGTTTATAAGTATAGAGTGAGTGTAAAGTATAGAGACAACAAACATAATGAGTCATTAGAGGTTACTTGTTCACCGTAACGGCACGTCAACGCACAATAATAGCTTGTTTTGTTTGATTTCAATACGTTCTTATTGCTAATAAGAGCAAGCGCGCTCCGGGGTGGCCATTGTTTCCGCTCAAAACGGTGCGGAGCTTTGCTGTTTGAATGTTAGCTTTTGACTAAAACATAAAGCATTCATTTGTTTCCTCGCGAAAAGTACCGAACGTTGAATATAATAACGGAAAATGCGTCCGCACTGTAAGAGCCGTCTGGGGAGAGCTCAACTCCGCGCACTCGGCTCTGCTTATTGCACTGTAAAATGAGGCAATATTTTTAAGAACCAAAATGCTTTAGATTGTTATGATAAAGCGAACAAGCGTTCCGTTGCCACTTATATAAATCTTTTATATAATTGTCAATGAGAGTGCAACGAGGTTACAAATAGTTCGTAGACTTTTTATCGACAACAGACGGTGTCGCAATAAGCCCAAGACAGACGTGACGTGGACGAGCAGTGTAAACGGGAGCTGGTACAATGAAGGCGTCTCCGCGGGAGCCGGCTTGCCTAGCCAACGGGAAACTAGCGCCCATTTACAAGCCCACCCGAGCAGATACGCTTGCTTTTCATGAAACGCTACACAAAGACAAAAGTTACCCTTTTTGTACAAGCATCTAAAACTTTATATACATCATCCTTTAAAGCATTGCAGTTAGTGCAACGTCTAATTATTATCAAAAAAGAATACAAAATTATCATGGTTTTGTTACAAAATATGTTCTAGGTTTTTACATACGCATGTCTTAAGAACTTGTGATATTGACAAAGACAGTAAAATCGCTTGCTACTGAATTTGGTGAGATCTCGTTTTTCAAAAGGGCAGCTTGTCAGAGTAAGGTCGACGGCCGCGCCCGCGACCGCCGCAGTGTCTGCGCGGTGCGCGTGCCTCGCGCGCTGCTCACGAGTGCTTATATGTGTTACATCAATACGTAATAATACTGTTTGCTAATATCTTACTTACACTGACACGTAAATGATATAAATGGATAGATTATAAAATAAATATTTGAATAAACAACATTAATAGAATGTATGAAATTAGATATTAATAATCCTATAAAATTCTTGGATCTGCAAAAATTAGCAGAAAAAGTATATACTCTATATAAAAGTAGTTTACATACAACTGAGTCATTTATTACAAATAAAGAATCAAGCCACTTTAGTTAATAGCATTGCATCTCATCATAAAACCTTATAAGACTGCAGGAACCATGTCTTATCACTAACTATAGAACTCTCTCTCTCTCACTCCTATGAAAACACTATCATGTTCGGTAAGTATAATAAGTTGTAATGGTTACAATATTGTTTGTAACTCAATTAAATATATATATATATATATATAGAAAACAATATATTTAATGTCTGTATAACTTGTGAAGCACTTGGTAATGTTAAACTTATGATAGAACAGATATGTTATCAGTGTATTTGTGGGACGTGAAGATATACATCACTAACAAAAACATGCATAAACATGCATAAAAGTTACCAAAAAACATTTTGTTTCAATTAATTATTGTATAGGCATTTCTGAGTACAAAGGAATCAATGGACAGTGAGGCTTGGTTGTTTTTTATAAGAGAAAGAATATCAATTTGTATCATGATATGAAACAATAAGCAATGTGTTTGTGTTTAGTTTAGCTTTTGTTTATTCATGATTGGATATTGTACATTAATAATAGCATGTTCACCAACTCTTCAAGATATATGAATTATTGTCTAGTTAAATAAGATTTTATATTTTTCTTTCTTATGAGAACCATTAAGTAATTAAATAAATAGAATATATAAAGAATAAGCTACATGTAAATAATTACATATAGATATATAATTTAGGGTGTGAGTTGAGTGTTGTTGAAGCCACTAATATTGATCAAACTGCAGGCCATTGTTGACTTGTGAAAAACCATTGTGTGGTAATTTCTGATGCCCCACAACACTATCTACCTCCTAACATATTATATTCATGTATCAAACATGTTTCTTGGCTATGTACAAGTACATAAAGCAGTTATTATAGTAATAGAAAACCTTCACAGATTGTAAACTAATGTTAGAGGACTAGATTACCTTGCAACTTTCTAGCTATACTGCTAAGGACAGCACATAGCTCAATTTTCAATGCTTTGAAATATAATTTAAATAACAAAAAGATAAATGAATTGTGTATATACATTATTTGTATACTTTGCTTACCTTCTGGATACGCCTGTTTATTTGCGATGAAGTCGATGATAAGGTGAGTCGAGTTGTACAGATGGCCCATGGCTCGCATGTCGAACTCGAACTTGGACACGTAGGTGGCATTTATAACAGGCTCGGAGTAGTTCACCTCGGGCATGTATAGGACGCTGGGGTCCCGCAGGTTGTCCGTCAGGTCGGGCAGCCAGTCCTGGCCAGCCGCGAGGCCGCCGCCCAGTGTCAGCAACACTAGCACCGTCCACATCATGTTGCCTTTCAGACCGACATCCACATCACACTCTCGCACTGCACTTTTTAATCACAGTAATAATTTCTAGTTCGCAGGGTATGCTATCTGTTTGCAAAACAAACACACAAAGATACCCACTCACCAAACATAAATAAACACAGGCGTCGGAACGGTTCAGAAAAAGAGCGTATTTTTTGTTGGGTTTCAATAACAACTTAACACTTCACTTAGTGATATTTTATAAATATTTTCAGTCAGAATTCCATGTTTTGCTTAAAATATATGTGATGTAGTGAGGCCCGAAAGCCGCACGAGCGCCTCGGTCAGTGTGCAGTGGGGAATGATTGAATTGCGAGATGCGAGATGCGACCGAGTTCGGGAGTTGCCACTTGCCACTCGCCACAGATAATTAAGATTGAAGATCTTGAAAAGCAGACCGGGTGCGATTGGACACGAAAGAGCGAATGTTACTTACTATTCGTACAAGTATATCAAATAAAGTAATTTTTTGTTTCTGCTTTGTTTTATATTTTTCACGTATTTTAATTGCACCAATAAATACTCAATGTCTCGAATTCGAGCGGAAAGTTATAAGAGTATTTAATTACTACTAGAGTCCCGCCGCTGCGTGGGATAAAGCGGGAAAGCGTATTTTTTTATTTGTAAAACATATTTCCTTAAATTGTATTCGTTCTTATTGTTTGTCTTATTTACACATTTGTATATATTTATATAAAATAATATTTTTGAATTTACAGACATAGACTTGTGATATATAAATGACGCAGATGATATTACTAGCATAATCTATTAAGTATGTTATTGATAAAACACATTTTTGTATACCGTTTGACATTTTTCTTCACAACAGGAGCAAGTTCACACTGGCAGCACTGAACTCACTGTTATCTTTCTAAAATACTGTGACCGCCCTCTATCGAAGTATACTGTACTTATAAGAGTGTCTAGTTTTGATGTGACTCACAAGATGGCGCTTTTTCAATACTTTACTTAGTATGGACATTTAGCAAAGAAGATGGCCTTTTATTGAGCAAAATGAGCGGAGCGTTCTACCCGAGACTTTACACACTCTTCATTCGGGGTTGGAATGAAAACGACATTACCGACTATGCTCAAATTTTACACATACATTATAGTCATAAAAAATGCCTCATGATCATGGTTTTTAAAGAAAAATTGAAAATATTGTCGTTAAAAAAATATCACCAATAATCGAAAATCCCATTGAAGTCAACGGGACCTTTGAATTACAATGCTTCCAGTATGTACTCAATATTGCTATGGATATTTGTGTTCAATTTAACCGCTAGTGGCCATGTCGGACTCAAGAGCGCCTTTAGAACAGAGGTGTCTGTTAACTGCTCGCTTCGCTCAATTTGCTCACCGCACCCGAGATATCGTGAGCGTACGCGAAGAATTGAAGGTGTGGTGGATTATACCACCATAAAACAAGACTCAGTTTCAATTTCAGAGATAGTTTATCTTAAAAAAACGTAAAATAAATTATTTTGCGCTCCTTGAATTAAGTTTCTTTAAGACTCGTGAAAGCATATTTATATAAAAAAATAAACATCGCCGGTGAGTCAATTTCCACGAAGTTAAGAATTTGGTAATCATTTCAAAACAGGGAGTTACTAATTGTTAATAACATTAATAATACTAATCATTTTCTTAGAAGAATACTAATCATTTACTTTTTCTTAATATAAAATGTATTACACTATAGAGTATATTCCTAGAGATATCCTCCCCCCTATCCGACTCCTGAGCTGCTGCTGCCAGGGTCGCTGATGACTTAGCTTGGCCTCCCTCCAAGGGTCTCATCCGGCTGGGTCATCAAGTCTCCCCCCCCCCTTTCCTTCTCGAATCCAATTCCATCATCCCTCTCGGGATAGGGCGCATGTAAAGTTCACTTCTTAGTGACCCCCAGCAAACCACTCATATTTGTAGATGGCGATGACCACAACGATCAGAGGGCTTAAGCCTTAGAATCGTTTCTCCTCTCCCCCCATGGGGAAGGGAGAGAAGAATCACGCTAGTAGGTCTGCAAGTTTTTTCATTATTATTATTATATATTTCTTTTGTAAGAGTAATGGACATCAATATAATCAGCTACTTAGTACTTAGACTTACATAAGTTTATTTTTTATAATCTTAATTGTACGAGGACATTAATATAAATTATTATTTATATTAAACTTATAAAAGTAAACATATTTTAGTTTACACATGCTTTTATGTTATGTCATGATGGTTGGTATTAAAAACCTAAATCTGGGTTTACGTGTGAGGGATTTGCCGGGGAGAGGGCAGGACCGCTGTGGTGGAGGACGTTCAACACTTGAAATGATTTTAGAGGATAAGTATATTCAACTTGCTATCACCCGAGACGCCGTCCACGTAATACGGGCTTAAACAGCTATGGCATTACATCAAGCGCTTAATATATAACATAATATGACAAAAAGAAACTATTTTAGGTAAATTAAAAAATCTATTTTCTTCACACCACATTCTTTATTTTCGAGCTGCGAGGTATTAAATGAACTTCTCTATTACAGATTACATAAAACTGAGTGTTAGATAAACAATTGTTTCTTAGTTCTATGCTAATTAATATATTCTTTTGAATTGGTGCTGTATTTATTAATATTAACTATATACTCTTTCGATTTTTAGTTTTTCACATCACTATCTACTCTTGTGTAAGTCAACTTCGAAATTTAGCAGATAGGTGGGCACAGGTGTAGTGCACCTGTGGGCGTGTAGTTCTCAGGCACAGACTTCAAATGTATTGTCAATAAAACAGCAGATGTAATTAATAATAACTGTATTTTAAACATATCATAATATTTATATATTACTTTATTTTCTTACAGATATACTTATCTAAAGTTTACTTAGCTATTTGCAGAAACGTTCCGTATCATTCCAACTAAGTATGATAAATGTTTAAGTTTACTACGATTATTTACATGAATTATTAAATTCCACTTCCACTAGTAACAATCTTTGGTGCGTTAGTTTTGTTGCTTGTGTTTCCGGTACTTTGGTATGCTGGCGAGACATAGCGTGATAGAGATATAGCGTTGTGTCAGCGAGATGGACAACAAATACTGCTTTATATAAAGAGAAGTACGTACAAAACGAGTTGTGAAAAAATAAGCACTACATCTGATCATACAGTTTAGATTTTTATAAAATATTAAAGTATAATAAAGTAAATGATGTAAATTTTTCCGTTGTCAGATCCGTCCGCTGTCAGCGACAGAGACAGTCTCCATGCTCACAATGCGACGCGCTGACGGGAACACTACACGCGCTCGTCCGCGCGCAGCTCCAGCAGCGCCACGTGCTCGCCGGCGCCCGCGGGGGCGGCGGCGGGGCGGGGGCGGGGCGGGGCACGGCGCGCTCAGCCGCAGCGCGTCGGCGGCGGAGCGCGCGCGCAGCGCGTGCGGCGCGAGCCCCTCCACCGCGCGCAGGCGCCGCGCCACCTCTACGCTGGCGCGGTAGAACACCACGGCCCGCCCCTGCTCGCGCAGCTCGCGCAGCACGCGCGCCAGCACCTGCGCGCCCGTGTAGTCCAGCAGCGCGAGCTCCTCGCAGTCGACGAGCAGCGCGCGCGCGGGCGCGGCCAGCAGCGCGGCGCGGCGCAGCGCGGCGGCGGCGCGCTCCGCGTTCACGTACACGAGCGCGCGGCGCGGCTTCACCACCACCGCGTGGGCGGCGGCCTCGCTCCACTGCGCGCGCGATGCGATATTAGTATTGCGTGTGAAGACACTGAGCGAGTTCAGATACGAGCTAATTAAATATTGAATACCTTATCGTCCTGGCCCTCTGTCTTGGCGACGGTGTACAGGTCGGGCGTCCGCAGCATGTCGCGCAGCATGGCGGCGAGGGAGGCGAGCGCGCCGCCCAGCACGGCCGCCTCCACGCTCACGCACACGCCCACGCCCCACGTCAGCACCACCACGGCCGCCTCGCGCCGGCTGCTGCGCCACAGACGCGGCACTATGGCGAAGTCGATCTGCGACAGACGGGACGGGGTCACGAGGAGAGCTGAACGGCGGCGACAGCGGCGCCGGCGCCCGAGCGACACTCACCATGAAGACGACGGCGCAGATGAGCACGGCGGAGAGGCACGCTTTGGGGATGAAGTAGAAGTAGGCGGTGAGGTAGTTGAGCGCGAGCAGCGTCAGCAGGCCGGAGTAGAGCCCGGCGGCGGGCGAGCGCACGCCCGACGCGTGCGACACGGCGGAGCGCGTGAAGGCGCCGCACGTGGGCATCGCGCGCACGAGCGCCGCCAGCGCGTTGCACGCGCCCAGCGTCAGCATCTCCTGCGTCGCGTCCACGCGCCCGCCCGAGCCTGCGCACACACACACACCACGTCACGCATCACGTCACACGTCACGTCACGCTTCACGACGCGCAGGACGCGCGTCGCGCGCCACGTCACGCATCACTCACTGAAAGCCTTGGCGATGGCGATGTTGGCGAGCACCATGACGAGCGGCAGCAGCACGAGGCCGGAGCCGAGGCGCGCCGTCATCTCGCCGAAGCCCAGCGTCTGGTTGTTGACGACGGCGCTGAACGGCGGCAGACCGAATTTGGGCAGGCCGGGCTCCACCTTGCCTGGAGACCAGACCGATACTTAGTTACTAGCATATTACACATTCAGGGAGATGAACAATGAGAAGCTACACGTGCATCCGCGGTGTGACCCCCCTCGCCCACTTGGCGTGTGCATCATACCCGACAGCTTGAAGAGCGGCTGCAGCGGGTCGTGCGCGGCGTACGCGGCGGCGGACGCGCCCAGCACCACCAGCGCGTTGCGCGCGATCGAGATCAGCCACAGCGTCTTCTTGAGCCGGTAGCGCTTGGGACTCACGCGCACGTCTTTCAGTTTCTGCACCACGTTCACGATCAATGTAAATATTGTGAAATAGAGAAGATGTCGATAGCGTTGTTGTACTTGAGAATGATTAAATAGCTAGTCACCCGCAGCAGCAGCAGCAGCGCGCAGCACACGGCGGCGAGCGCGGCGTCGGGCGCGCGCACGTCGCGCCAGCGCCGCGCGATGCAGTACAGGTTCTCCGCCGGACTCTCCGCCACGAAGCTGAGCCCCAGCAGCCCCTTCAGCTGCGCCACCACGATGATGGTGGCCGTGGCCGACGTGAACCCGCTCGTCACCGACGGCGATATCAGGTCCACCAGGAAACCTGCTCGGCGCACTCCACCGTGAACGAATCGCTCGTATTGACATTGCGTTTATATATGTGCAGTACAATAATTAAATGACAGCTTGCCGTGTGTTTTCCATTAAAGACAAAGAGCCTACGACGCGATGTGACCGTTAATTCTTTACTTAGACGACGTACGTAATTATTAAAATAACAATGTATTAATAACTAAGCGAAACAACGTCATAAACACGATCGCTTTCAATATATGTAGGCGGTAGCACTTCCATGTGGATGCGTAACGGGACATGTTTTATGTTAGTTTGTTAACTTTCTCGCAAATTGCTCAACATATTCGGTGCAGTTTATGATATCCTCAGTCGCGTATAAAAGTACTAATTAAGTATTGGTCATATATTTTGTTCCAAATGTATATCTCCGTCTGCAGTATACCTACATATAGGAGTGCTTTCTTTTACGTTGACGTTTTATATTAAGCGCTTTGCTTTAGCAGCCGAGTCGCGCGCTGTAGCCGCCCTGAGGCCAGCGACGTCTAGTATTAGCAATAATTATGTGTACGTCCGAGTACATTGAGCGCATCGTGAGGAACACCATAAATTATGAGCAGGTAGGCAGCACCAGCGAAACCTGTTCCTCCACGTGGAATTGGCGGCCGCCGCTCGTAAACATGTTGACTATTTAATAAAATGTGCCCATTTAGGTTTCATTACAAGCTTTTATGTTTTTATTTGAATACGGATTCTGATAAAATAAATCTATATTCATTTAAAAACTATATATTGTAACCGTCGTGGCGCAGAGTGGCACCGACTTACTATAAGCGCGAATGGTTTTGGGTTCTATTCCGTCTCGGAGGAATGATTATATTCAAAATTTATTTTATGCGAGATAAAGCATGAAATTAAAAAAATATTAAAATGAACTTAAAGCGTAATTAAAATTAAAGCGATACTACGGTCAAATATAGTGCTCACCTCACTTACTGCTTCGTTTTATAAGTAAGCGAGTCTATAAAACCTCTGCGGATGCTATGTACATACATGTTGATACGACCAACTTATACCAGTATATGAATGTGCGTCCAGGTCTGATATTAGTCTGTTTTGTCAACACTGATCTGAGAACTTGTATGTTGCAGTTTTTTGATTAGTGCGTACCAAAAGGAGGAAGGGGTGCGTACCACAAGGGCGAAGGGGTGTGTACCATAAGGGAGGTGGGCTACATACTACAAGGGGGGAGGGGTGCATACCACAAGAGGGGAGGGGTGCGTACCACAAGGGGGAGAGGTGTGTGTACCACAAGGGGGAGAGGTGTGTGTACCACAAGAAGGGAGGGGTGCATACCACAAGGGAGGAGGGGTGCGTACCACTGTTATCAGAACTAAAGATGTATTCTAAATTTCAGCTCAATGGAACACTGAAAACTGGTGTAAGACTGGTGACTAGATTTCAAATAGACTAACTGAAATTCTAAAATTAGTTATGTGTTTGCTCGTTTTAATAAGTTTGAAGTGGCACCAGTACCAGTAGCAGTGTAGTCTGCTAGTCCGCAGTGACGCCGCGAGACCGCGAGCCCGCAAGGCCGCCGTCAACATTATGATTTAGACAACCTAAATAGTGTAAATATTTGGAAGCTTTTATTAAAAATCTTGAGCAATTATGTGTTGAAATAAAATGATATCTTATCTGTTTGTAAACGTTGTAAATCTTGTGAATGGCGGCGACTATTTACATTGGGAAACCAGTTTATGTGAATATTACATATGTTCATCTGATTATAATGAAAAACCAGTCCTCATTTTTCGATATAAAGACCTCATTAATTATAGATATCTCGTCCTTCAACTAAGTGTATGACACAAAGAAATGCCTACAAAGCGGATGGCACCACTCTGGGGCTGTTGGGTACTGACCGAGGCGCAGCAGGCCCATGAGCAGCACGACCAGTCCGGACAGGAAGGTGAGCAGCACCACGAACTCGACGGGCAGTCCGCGGCACGTGTGCAGCGTCAGTAATGCCATCAGACTGGTGGGCCCGATGCTCACCTCCTTCACCGTGCCCAGCACCACGTACAGCATCGTACCTGTCGCCCACACATCGTACACACACTCGCACACACACACTCCGAATACTTAAAATGATATAATTTGATTCAAGTCTGTATTTGATTACGTTACTTTTAAAAAAATTATAAACGAAATTGATCACTAATCACCACCGCGCGTCTCGCCAGCGCGGCGCACCTCACTGACACGGCTTACGTGCAGGCTTAAATGTTACTTGTTGCAGTTAAAAGTAAAGCGAACGCAAATAACATTTATTAAAGTTTATTCAAATAAAGGCATTAAGACGGATTAAATGGAATTGAATATATTTCAAGAACAATTTAAGCCACAGCTTTATAATGTGTTTTTAATATTAACGTATGATCGTCTAAAAATAGTAAGAGTTGGTGTTGTGTACGTACCGACGAAGGCGGAGTAGAGTCCGTACTGCACGGGCAGGTTGGCCAGCGAGGCGTAGGCGATGCTCTGCGGCACCAGCGTGAGGCCGAGCGTGACGCCCGCCACCGCGTCCGCCGCCGCGCTCGTGCGGTCGTAGCGCGGCGCCCAGCGCAGCACGGGCAGCCGCCGCGCCAGCCACGCGCGCATCCGCCCACCCTCCTCCGCTCCCGCCGCCCGCCCCAACGGGACCAGCTCCTCGGCCATGTCGCGGTCACAGTGCAGTACAGTAAAGCGCGGTGCCACAGGTCGCCGCGGTTCGGCAAGCGTACGCGCGCCGTGCGGCTTGTCGCAGGACTAGCGCGCCGCGGCCGCCGCGGCGATTGTCTAACGAGCAAGAAACTGATAAAGGAGCAGCGAGACCTTTGCTCCCTGTCCGCGAGCGCGCCGCCGCTCGGCCGCTTGATAAGCGCCGCTCATCCGTGGCCGTGGATGTGCCGCTGCGGGCGCCGCACTAAACTTTCCGCAGATTTGCAAGACACACCATTAGCCGCACGCGTCCCGGACGACTCCGCGTTGTGTCATCTCGTTAGGCAGAGCGGGTCCTAATGAGCCTTGATTGTGGATTGTCACAATATCGACTTGCGTAACACGTAGAAACAATAATAAAATTCAATGCTTTAAATTAATAAAATACGAGAAATATTCGAAAGTTCCGCGCGGCCGCCGTCGTCTTGTCTGCACAATAAATGTTGAACAAAATGTAGCTTCAAGGATTAATTTGCTTATATGGGATTTTTCATTGATGCAATAAATTTATAAATAATTATTAGATATCATGTTATTAAATGTATGAATACCGACTACAAGTGAAAACACGAGGAGTAATGTACATAGTTGTGAAACATACTAGTAAACAAGATTTTGACACAAGTGTAGACTGTACTTGACATAGTGTTATGTGTAATGATGTAATATTTGAATGTGTGTGTGTGGAGCGGGTTATAAATGAAACAACGGAGTAGAATAGAACACCATAGATTTATTTATATAGAACCAATACTCTACAACCTCGTGCACGTCTAGTGCCAGTAGACTAAGTATATCACGTGTAAATGCACCGCGGCGGTGCGGCGGAGTCGTACATAACAATATATATTTAATTCCATAAGCTCAGGTACTTACAATTACACATTTATAATATTTGTTCATTCTGTAGCATCGTTGCAGTCAATAAAAACGAAATACAATGCCAAATAACGCCAAAGATCATTAATTATTATATA
Organism: Dryadula phaetusa; assembly: GCA_032432895.1. NCBI lineage: Eukaryota > Metazoa > Arthropoda > Insecta > Lepidoptera > Nymphalidae > Dryadula > Dryadula phaetusa. The sequence continues at coordinate 1,733,917 of JAOYRS010000022.1, forward strand.
TAAACAGTGAAAATCTCTTAGAAAACTGAATATAACTAACAAAGGATCGGCTCTCCCGAGCTGTCACTCCGGCCCCCCGGTCACACCGGCGGGGCTTCTAGTCGATAATATTATACATTAAACAAAACAAGACGAGCCGCAGGCGCGCCGCGCGCCTAGCTGCCCACGCTCGCCACCTTCTGCATGATGATGTCGATCTGCTCGTCGATGCGCGGGCTCGTGCCGCTGCGGACACACGCGCACGTTAGGGGCGGGCAGTGTGAGGGTGCACGGGGTGGGGGGCGGGGCCGGGGGTTTACTCACCGGAAGGCGGCGGGGTCGGGCCCCACCATGGCGACGAGCTGCGGCACGTCCTGCGAGTGGTGCACGAGGCGCGCGAGCGCGGCCAGCGCGCGCCACAGCGGCTCCTCGGGCGGCGCCCACGCCACCAGCTGCAGCGCCGCCATGCACAGCTCCACGCACACCTCGTCGAACACCTGCAGGGCGCGGAGCAGTGCGCGCAGCAGTGCGCGGCGCGACACAACGCTACATTAGTCACTATGGTCTATTGTGGCCGAAGACAGTGCGGGACGGCGGCTGAGCGATTTGAGTTTTATCTTTTCAAAGTGTTTTCGTATGAGAAGTAGGCGAGCACATACCATCATAACATACTGTTGTATTTTTTTATTATATTGAACAGAAAATGTATTTATAAATGATATGAATGTTGACCACATAATCTTAAACGTGTATCATAATCTCTCATTGTGCAACGCGCTTGATACACTCTTATATCTTAATAGCAAATTCATTTTATTTCCCAAAAATGTTGCAAATTCAAAAGTATTTCAAGTATTCCCGGTCATGGAGAAAAATGTATATTCAAAGCAGTAAGGAGCGATCACTGTCGGCGGACGGGCGGCGAGGCGCGCTGGCCGCCAGAACTCGTTTAGATCAATGACCCACTGCGTTGTGTAATTACTATTATTGCTTTTACTCATTTTCCTTTCTTTTTGATCGAGATTTAAACGAATAACAAAAAACAACGTGCATATATTAAATCATTTACGAGATACGTCTATTCGCACCATGTACGGGACGTGTTCGTGTGCTTTACAATGCCTTCCACAAACACCAACACATAATTAATAATTCATAAATATACGGCAGTGATCGCGTGTTGTTTATGATGTAAGCTACGAATTGCAGCCGACGTTGAGAGAGCAGAGCGACCACTCTCTCTATCTACTTGTATGACCAGTATTGGAGCGCTCGTAACCGGAACCTTCACGAGACAATGCTTCAAGTACTAACATACTGCAGCACGCAGTAAAACAAGCTATTTGCGAAATTAAAAAGTAAAAGTGCCACAAATAAATAAAACGTTTACAAATTTCGAAAACTCCAGAGCGCGCGCGCGGCGCGGCGCGGCCTTCGCGCTCGCCCATGGGAATGATCAAAAATATCAATAAAAGGTGTATATCTATGTTTGGGCAAATTGAGTGATTGTTAAACGTTTTCACACGCTTGCGCACACACTTGCGCGTCGTGCAATAGCTACATTATTGAGGCCGTCTCCTTGTGTCCCGCGAGCTAGCGGCCCTTTGGGTGCACTCACTTTTACTTTTGATTTACAAACAGTCGTAAAAGGAATTGCTAAGGCTTTCTGCATAATTCGATTTTATCCTTTTATGAAAAATATATGTAATTATTGACACACAGTACACACTCCGTAAAGCCCCTAATAAACATTAATATTTACATATTACTAAATCACGACACGCGTACTCGGCCGCAGCCTCAACTAAATCCGTTTCATACTTGAAGTAATAAAACGTTAAAGACAATAATAGTGAGACAATGAATTATAATCCCGTAGTGACACTGTCAGCTATTGTGATACAGTCGCAAGTGCGCACACACAGCGCGCTACAGCGCCGTTATCGTATTTATTCGTGTACATTGTTCGTAGCCACGCGACGTAGCGCGCCGCAGCGCCGACCACACCACTTGGCCCCTAATAGAGCCTTACATGTTTCGAAATATATTTAATTAGAGATTTTTTTGTAAAAAGATATGATATTAAAGAACTGCGCACAAATATAAAAAAAGATCAGAACGGATGAAAACGTTTACAAAAAATACTTATTACAAATCAGTTTAATTGAAACATTTACCTCTATAATAACGGAATTATCTATTCAGTTTTCAAAAGTTAGTAACTCCATTAATTGGTGACTCGTTTCCTACATACATAACGAAATATAGATAAATCCAAGCCGTCCAAAAGATTGCAAGTGCAACCACTGACAGATAACTGACTGATTTATGCAATTAATTATACCAAATATACATGATACTTACATGTTAAAATACAAAAAAATGTATTAAAATGACATCAATATGGAAGTACACGAGGTTAATCAATTAAAAAGTAGACAATTGTATAAATGAATCATGTCATGTTATTAAATGTAACCTGATGCGAGTACAGGACTGTGTGGCTGAGTGGGCGTTTATTATGAACAAAACAGCAGCCGCGTAAGGCACACGCGTCACACGTCGACTTCCCGAGAGCGCGGAAATACCTTGTTTTCGATATTTATTTAATATCAACATAATTATCATATTCTGAGAACATATTATGTACTTAATACATGTCAGCGGTGAATAAGTTTACACGTACAAGTGTGACTGAATGCCAGCGCTGCAGGTTCGAATCCCGATCGAAACATTATAGGCGTTTCCAGATTCTACATCTAGTAAAGATACTCATGTTTTCTCGATAAGCATGAATCTTTTTACACTATAAATTGACTAAGTGTTATAGTCAACAGATGTTGTTAGAAGCTGGAAAACATAGGAACATGCGTTGGTAAGAACAATACATTGTGACCGAAATATTATATTTGTATAATAATAATAAATGGTAATCACGCGTGCGCTTCTTGTACAAATATTTCGATCGCTACTGGAAAATAAATTATTTCATTGAAATCATTGTTTCTGTTGAAAGATTACTTGATCTCTACTTCCTGTGGGAGCTGTTTACTGTTTGTTGTTTACTTTCAGAAGACATTGATTCGTTTCCGTCACGCAATACTTATTAAAACTGCACAACACGATACACAGCCAGACACCGCTAATAGTCCCACACGCGCCAAGAGCAAGCATACATGTGACGATCAAATAATATTGTTATGACAATGACAGAAGAAGTCAGTCTGGTGAATGACAAAAGAAGAGTTTAGTTTCTGATGACGAATGTGTTAAAAATGTCAAGATTACAGAAACGAACGATGGAGTTATTCAAGAGCATGATACGTTGTGTTAGTAACGACAAGAGCGACGGCGTGACAGCGTGTCGGCTTGCGGTGACGTCACCTTGAACTTGGTGCCGGGGCGCAGCGGGCGGCGCAGCGTCGCGCACAGCCCCAGCCGCTGCAACAACACACGTGAATGCACTCCTCCTACATACCCTCTACACGCCTCCCACAGCCTCCCGCCTCCTACATCACACTACGTGTTTTTTCGTACTTACTTTAACAACTATATTATATGCAACCATGTAACTAGACGATCTAGTAAGACATTACCAGGAGTCGAAGAATATATAAAATCTACTCTAATTCACATATAATTCTTATCTTTTCATCTAAAAGCCTGTTTTAATTATATAAAAGACTTTTTCATTAATTATAATTAAAATATTAAATAAATATAAAAGGTCATTTGTAGTATAATTTGAACATAAATTAAGTTAATGAGCGTCACTCTCCAATTCTTAGGAAAGTGTAATTAGCTCGTGCAAACAGCATTATGAGGACTGTTCCAAACACATTATAATTATAACATCGTATATAATATTGCGATAACAAGACAAATTGGTGACCGACGTCGCTGACATCATGACTCTAAGCTAATGTCGAGTGACGTGCGGCGACACTTGACCGCACGCACAATGGACACTTGTCATTACAAGATAAAACTCAGTATAGTGGGATGAGAACACGCGGCTGTTAGACACAACACTAGCTCACTAACGTAATGGACGAGGCAGTTTGTGAGAGAGAGGCGGCCAGCACACGACGACGACGCTCGTGACTGTGCATATAACATGTGTTGTCGTAGGTCAGGTATTGTCATTTCAAGCTCTTCACAACTACCACTACCTTATAGAACTTATGATATCGATGTAGAACGCAAAAGACAAATGACGTTGTATTGTAAATATGTCACAGTCGTGGGCGGACGGGACGGGCAACAAGCCGCATCTCTTGCTGGTATTCTCATTAGCAAAGCAGAACTCTTATATTTTTTTGAGATGTATGTGTGTCTAAAGCCACGACCGCAAGTGCCTCGCTTGGACCTCAGACTACTTGTATGTAGCTACAGTATTGCGTTTAGCGAAGTCGTATTAAAAATTTTCCATCCCAAAAATAAACAAACACTACAAAATATAAAGCGGACGCGTCGAGAACGCAACTAAAATAAACAAATTATCTCGTTGAAACTTGAAATCTAAATGTCAACAGACGTGTTTATATTTGCCTCCAATGCGTCAACCAATTTTTAATTGTTATATATAAAACTATACTCACAGAAATTTCTGTATTAATATAGGAACATATAAGAAAATAATTTACGAGCACTTAGAAAGTTTGGTACTTATATATTCATTAAGGAATTCCCACTCAAGGGTCAAGATTAAGTCATCAGACTATACGTCAACATGAACCGGCCTTAAATTCAAAGCGATTTTACTCTAAGATATCGACACTGGTTTAATAAAATCTCTTCTAAGCCCTACTCACCGTCGTACATTTCACAACACTTTATGCCTTTATTTGTTTATGTAAACTAATAATAAAATTAATCGACGCAACGTAATGTTAAAACCATTAAAAAGGCTTAATTGCAATAAAATAAATAAGAAAGTATTGAGCGCTCGATAAGTACAGATATTACAAATTTGAATATGTAACGTGCAATGCAATCGTCGAGGCAAAAGAACTGGTAACTACAGGAGATTTCTGTATCTGCATTTAAAACGGCGCTCTAATTCATGATTGGCCAGTGGCACTGTTAAAATATTTCCTATATCGAAATAATTTAGTAAAATGCAGAACTACACCCGACAAGTATTGCTCTGTATGTAGGCAATAGGAACATTCAAACATTTGTTGAAGGGTGTCGGGTACTCCTATATAGTCGTCAGTACTCGGCGGGTCATGGGTGACCAGTTCAGTAACTAACACGCAAAAAATATAACAACCAACAGGCGATTAATACAGTTGGCAATAAAAAGCCCACACTACAACGAATAGGCTTAGAATTAATTTGTCTTCTGTAGAAGTAGGCACGGGAAGTATATACCTAACAACCTAACAACATAAGTTGTAACAAAACGTATAAGAATTTCGACGCAGCTGGTAGTAAAACGCATGGCTTAGCGGTCAAAGCGTTTGGACGGTATCCAAGAGGCGCGGGTTCGAATCCCGCGTTCAAAATTTTTATACGTTTTTTCTAAAATGTTTTCTAATCCTAAGTGTGGAATAACACTTTAAAAATAGTAAGTATATACCTATCTATAATATAGAAAGGATATCTAGTCATAATAGTACAAGTCTCATGAGTTCATGTCCAGTAAGTATTTCGAAAGCGGTCCCAAAGTTTGGTTAGGTAAAGTGAGGAGAATTGACCGTAGAGGCGGGCGGTGCTCTCTTTAAAGGAGCACCTTATTAGATTATCAATATATCATTTTAATCAATACATTTTTGTAATTTCAAAAAGCGTATAGAACAAAAATGATTTTAAAAAATATTTCTTTACATTAGGTTTCTTCTCACTACCATATAGAAGGGCAGTGAGAGAAAACATAGTGTTAAGACAATTCGCCCACCGCTTTCTGTCGAAATCATCATCAAAGGCATTGCGTGTTGTACTAAACAGAATAAACAAATAATGGGAATGTCTTCAGTTAAAGTTAAATACTAGTTTGAGAGTTACTATCAGGAATGTTATCCAGATCCACCCGATCTGAACGTCTTTGGGTCCAGAAGAGGAGGAAGACCGATGATGAGATGGAGAGACGTTTCCGTGCACGACGTGTCCAGTGGCGTTAAATGGAAAGAAGAGTCAATGTAGGCAGACCCTATAACCACAACCAGATGGGAACAATAATGCTAGAGGGGGGGGGGGGGGGATGTGTTTGGTAAATATAATATCAGCTTTTATCATTTCCGGTGTAGGCTTTGAATCTCGCCACATCTGTGAGAGCATCTGTCATGTCATTTAAAAACGCGGCGTAAATATTTACGAGAGGATGTTTGACAGTCATTGTGAGCTTTGACAGTGTGTAATGGTTTATAACACTATCTCAATGCAAATAATCAAAGTAAAGATAACGCGATTTGTGGTTTTTGGCATATTTTTCTTTATTTGAGAGAAGTTTTAATAAAAAGTTGCCAATTGATGTGGTTTACACCTTATTGTTCATGGATGACATGTTAGAATATTATCTATAGACGACTATTGTGATTACTAATATTAAAATCTGTATTCTCTGTATTAAAGTTTTCGAAAATCCACGATGGGAACATTATATATTATTAATATATCAAATGTATGTATATAAAAATATTGTGTATTTGGTTTAAAATCTTGCGAAAAAAACAAAGTCATGAGTAAAGAACGGAGTCATGAGTAAAGTCTTGGAAAAATAAAATAAATTTGCTTTTAGAAAATATCGTGTTAAAATGTGGATATTTGGAATGTTAGTATGTCATATGTCGACGCAACAAAGCGATATTGTCATGTCACAAGCACACGTGGCTTGCACCGTGTACACTATTACACTATACTGGAAACCGGTCGGAATAAATATATTAAAATTACTTTGTAAGTTTTTACCCTTTTAATTGTTCGAACTCTCGCAACGAGCAATATAAACTAGATCCGTAGTCTCTCGAACACATTGATGAGACAACATCGGCGAGTTGCGTCGACAAGAAGTAAGTACTCAGAGTGAGAGGCGCAGAGCGATACCGACCACGGACTTTACCTCCTTGGTGGCGATGTTGTAGAGCAGCGCCGTGCCGGCGTCGCGCAGCGCCGCGTCCGCGCTCAGCACGCCGTGCACGCACACCTTGGTGCTCACGCGCATGTTGGACAGCGTGCGGCCCGCCGCCTGCCACTCGCTGATGTACAGCAGCCACTCCGCCGCCGCCGCGTGCGCGAACAGGTTGCACATGAAGTGCGCCAGCGCCACGCGCTCCGGCGCGCTCATGGCGGCCTCGTCCGCCTCGTCCACGCGCTGCGCGAAGGCGAGCAGGCAGTGCGCGCGCCGGTCCTGGTGCAGCAGCAGCGCCACGTCGTCGCGCAGCGCGGCGGCGGCCAGGCAGCGCAGCACGCGCAGGCGCGCGCCGCCCGGCGCCGCGCCCGCCAGCACGCGCCCCACCAGCGTCAGCACGCCGTCGCCGAGCACCCAGCTGCCCTCGCCCTGCACCAGGTACTGGCGCAGCTCCTCCAGGCTCTGCCGCTCCTCCTCCGACAGCTCGACGCCCTCCAGCTCCTTAGCGAGCGCCTCGAATTCTACCGCTCCCTGAAACGGAACGACGACACCGATAATTTAGTACATCATATTATTTATTCTCACGAGTGACATTAACTACACGTTCCGCAGTCGGTACGCTCGTTACCTATCAATGATACGTTTACTTTTTAATGGAAAAATTTTAAACACGTCACATTTATATGATTGTCGTCATAATTGAAACAGTAGCTTGTTATTTGTGAGCGATCCTACTCCGCGTAATATGGGAGTAATTTAACAATTTATGAATAAGCAGTGGTTACATTGGCGGAGACACTCCCGCCCACGGACGCGCGCTGGCGGGGGACCAAGCGCTGGACGCTTCTGGAAAGTACCTACTACCCGCTACCCGCTACCCGCCACCCGCCACCCTCCGCCCTCTGCCTAGAGCCCCCGCTTTCTACGTATGTTATAGAGTCCCACTCGCGCCAGTACTTACATCATAATTTAAAATATGGAATGAGCTCAGCTTACAGAAACGACCCGATGCGCAATAACATGTTCCAGTTTGCTTGTGTAAATATATTACGATTATATCTACGATACACTAAATAACTAGATCAGTTAACATTTTTAAGAAAACGTATAAAAATTTGAACGGAGCGGGATTCAAACTCCCGCCTCTTAGAAACCGAACAAGTTTCCAAGAGGCAGGAGTTCGAATCCCGCTGTGTTCAAATTTTTATAAATTTATTTTTATTTTTTCTATTCCTAAGTATAGTAATAACACTCCAAAAATAGTAAAATGACCAAATTAGTAGATATAAAATTATAATACAAATCATACACTTAATATCTAATTTACATTATTATCTCTGTTATATGTTATCGTAACGACTTCGGAAACTCTAATATCACGCAAAAAATGTTTCAATTCTACTATAACACTAAAACCCTTTTTATTATATTTTAAAATATTTTGCTTTCTCCTTCAGCTGTCCTTTCTCATCCGATGTCGTACATTGTCTAGTACGACATCGGATGCCTCCATCTAATAAATGAGCGATTTAAAATTCGACAGAAATAAAAAACAAAATGATGTTTCACTGTAAAACTATAAACACTTAAACATTAGCGACTCGTCCTTACATCAATATCCGTGAACAAGATGGGCGGGTCCCGCTGTCGGCGGCGCTGCTCCTCCAGCGCGCGCTCGTCCGCCTCCGCCTCCAGGTCACGCGAGCTGGGTCCCGCCAGCGCGCCGCCCGCCTCCAGCGCGCCGCTCGCCTCCAGCGCACCGCCCGCCTCCACCGCGCCCGCCGCCTCGGCCATCTCTGTTCGGAGCACAACCAACACTTGTCAACACAATACATCTAGAAGTACAGTTCCACGTGCAGTGATACTTTCTTAAGCGCCTCTGTTTATTACTGACAATTCCAATTTTTTTTGGATTTAAAAAAAAGTTGTATAAACAATAACACTGAAGTTACACTACTAATATTTATATGTAAGTGTTTCAGACAGGATAATGAAAAAAAATCAAGAATTGATGCATATTGTGGAAAATCACTTCGAAAAGCATCAAATCAGCTTTGTATTTTTATGGAGTATGTGTTTGAAACATTAAATGAGCATTACATTTTACTAATTAACTGTTTTAGTCTAAACAACATTATTTCCTAGCAGATGCTAGTTCTATTAGTTAGTCCTAAGTTCATATTTCGATTGCGCTACACTTGTCAACGGGTATTTTTACACGGCAGTGGTCCTCGCGCTACACAGAGCATTGTCCGACGGACCCGACGCGGCCGGGTGGTGCCGGCCCCGCGCCGCCGCGAGGTATTTTAAGCTGCCCACTAATCGACGCATGTCGAGATCGGAACATTTTATCGCCCTCTTCTAGGCTTGTTACTCACATTACCTCTTAGCTATTTTCAATGCACCCAATATAAATCATTAATTAGTTAGCAATTACACTGGATCACAAAATAGTATCGAGCACGTGAGGTCGTGAACACATGAATACGGATACACACCTAACAAAACGAGCGTTAACTAGCGCGCGATCTATTTCCGATCACCAGTATAGGTAGTACAGAGGGGACTGGAGAAGCGTAACGCTCAGTATCGACTGTATCCGGTGGTGTAGCAGAACACGTGGGTATCGGCGACACTTCCCTCTAACCAACTCTCGTGTCAGCGTGTCGGCGGTAGCGCTCGCTGTCCGCGATTCCGCGCGGTGACTGCGGCGCGCCCGCCTTGCGCTGGCGCAGCGCCAGCGGCCCCGCCGCCCGCCTCGCCGCCGCCTTCTCATCGGAAGCATATTTATAAAATGTTCTGCCGAATCTAACATCTAACGAACTGTTTCAATTGTGAGTGTCCTGGATATTAGATTAAATAAATACCCAAGTCGGTGCTGAGGTTCCGCGTGACTTTGTCTGATCTATTTGCAGAACGTTCAACCGCAGGTAATAATAGATCACGGATGAGGTCACTGACTCTAATGTTTTTAAATGTTGGCGAGCGATTGTCCTCCCCCACAGTAAAGCCTGAGCAGGCCGCTTGATTTTTTATTTTTATAGTCTTGTATATCCAAAAGTTATTTTTTCAATATTAACGAGTAATAGACAAGAATATTTGCTTTATTCGTGACGTCACAGGTTAACTAATATAACTGTTTATTTTCAGATTTAAAAATTAAACTTTTACTGTAAGTAAGCAGTTACAGCAATGTAAACAACGAAGACATTTACGAAAACACAGTATTTTTCTGTATGTCTGTCTGTATGCAACATCTTATTATCCGCTGAACTGATTTAAATGTGCTGTTGAGCGTGATGAACATTTTCCAATGACTTACAAATTGAAGATCTGGCACGCCTGATAAAGGAACGAATAATCCAGCTAAACCATTATATTTATTTCTATAGGAAAAGAAGGCAAACGAGCTGAAGGGACACCTGGTGGTAAGTAGTGGCCACCTTCGCCCATGGACATCTACAACATTAGAGTTGTAGATGGGGTGGCATGCCGGCCGTGGGATAGAAGTGAGAGGAGATAGTGTAGTGGCCTCGGCAGACAGCACTGTCAGAACCACTTCACTCTAAGGGAGAGGGAATGGGGAAAGCTGGCTTACATGACATCGAACCGGAACACATAATCAGATATTTGGCGGATCGATTTTGTCATGATAGTGGTCGCGAGCGAATTGCAAGATTAATCTCCTACCACCTAATTACTGGGATAACCGCCTCTTACGGGACGCATCCAAGCGCTACCCAGCAGCGAAGGGAATTATATTCTACCCCGTCCCGTCACAGGGAAAACGTATGATATATGTTGAAATGAGGTTTCAGGAAAAATTTAAGAGTGATGCAATTTTTCTATTGGTATATAAGAATTAAAGATCTTGCTCTTTAATGTCAAATCCACGTTTGAAGTAGAGTAAGTAGATAGTATTCACTATATGTTCACAAGCAGCTGATTGCAATACATGTTCATTTTTGACATCGGAAGTGTTCATTCAGGGTCAAGGGGAAGGGTTTTCATTAGGCTTAAATATAGTTTTTATAAAGCTCTTCTTAAGATGTAACCAAACTTGTCTGTAATTACCTTCATATATGGTAGAAGAGTTGGCTATCTCCACTGTGGGTGGCTTGAAACACTTCACACTACCGTGATCGTCGAATTAGCAGCTTGTTTTGATAAAGGGCACTCTCCGTCTGTTCACTCACCCTCTAGGTGTCCAGCGTCGCCGATTAAGAAATTAAAAAACAGATGCCGGTAGATTGATATAAATGATTTTTGTATCCATTGACAAATTAATGTCATCTCAGTCTTGCTGTGACCGCGAACTATTGTAAAGTATTCCAAACGACTAGTTTTCACAAATATGTTTTCGAATACCAAAATATACGCGATCGATGTAATTAAAAAAGTTTAATTTAAAATGAATAACACTAACAGTTCATCTTATTGATTATAAAATATATAGGATACTAGTTACTACATTCACCAGCATATATTTTAAGAACAATAAAATATCCATCCCTCGCCTAATTTAATGTTAAACAGTAAAAACAGTTCAGGATGGTGTGAAAATAGTAATAGAATTTGAATGTGTGATTTTTTATATTTTTGTCTCTTTGTACGTACGAGAACATCTTTAAATCTACTGAACGAATATGAGCAGGACTTTGGCTATTAAGAAAATTGTCCAGCTAAATTAAAAGGAATTAAGACAAGCCGTCTCAACAAAAGTTTTAAATGAAACTATTTTAACCAGATTAATCGCGTCTGTTTTGGTATTCGAATATACATTTTGGACACCTGACGTTTCGAACACTTTAAAGTAGTCCGTGGTCACAGGTAGACTGAGGTGGCCTTTGTCTGTCAGTTGATACAAAAATTAATTATATCAAACTACCGCCATCTGCTTCTTAATTATTTTGCGTACTGCCCTAAGACTTTAAAATTTTTTAGAAATGGGTCCCAGATGGTAAAGAGTTTCCAACAATCTTCTCTATTGAAATTGGATGTTTTTGAATTTAAATAGCCTCGCGAATCATTCTAGGAATATCTTGTTGAATATATATCTTGTTTCCCTAGCGAGGATATGTGGCTTATCAAACCTGATGTAGTGGTTGGACTTATTCATTGTATGTTCACACACAGCTGACTGCAATACACGCCCATTCTTGACATCGGATATGTGTTCTTTCACCTTAATCCCGATGCTCCTCTTTGTTTGGCCAATGTACGCGAGGCAATTAAGAAACAGATGGCGGTAGTTTGATATAATTAATTTTTGTATCAACTGACAGACGAATGCCACCTCAGTCTACCTGTGACCACGGACTACTGTAAAGTGTTCGAAACGTCAGGTGTTCAAAATGTAATTTCGAATACCAAAATATACGCGAATAATCCGGTTAAAATAGTTTCATTTAAAATGTATAAAAATCGCGAAAATCAAAGATTACACTACCGGTCAAAGTTTGAGATCAGAAATAAAAACTTTTGTTATCAGTAAATATTTCAGAAAATATTGGTGATAAATAGTAATCTGCACTCCTGCATATTCTATTGTTCATTTAAATAGCTGAAATGATGGCAAATCTGAACGTTAGATAGCGAGTCAACGGATGCAATGGGCCCTAACCCTTCGAGACTGGACCAAGAAGAATTCAGGAAAGTTCTTTGGAGTGACGAATCAACATTTGTAGTGTCCGGGTCAAAAAGGAGAATTTTCGTCCGACGCTCCGCCGAAGAAAAGATGATGCCGCAGTGTGTAGTGTCAACTGTCAAGCACGGTGGCGGATCAGTTATGGTCTGGGGTTTGGGTTTTGGATAAAGGAGTAATATAAGGAAATTCTGGAGAAAAACGCCATTCCCTCCAGTTAATCTATGTTAATCGGCCGGGGATTTACTTTGCAACAAGACAATGATCCAAAACATAGTTCGAAATTTTGTAGAGGCTAATTAGACAAAACACAGTCGAAAAAGTATTAGAAAACATGAACTGGCCACCTCAAAGCCCCGATCTTAATACCATTGAACTTGTGGGAAGACCTCGATCAAAATTTCGGGAACAGCGTCCATCTTCACAGCAAGCCATGTGGAATGCATTGGAGGAAACGTGGAACAATACCTCGCAAGAGACTATAGATAAATTATTTGCTCGCATGCCTACATTTGTAAAAGAAGTAACAAAGTGCAAAGGAGAATATTCCGATGAAAAATCTGTTTGAACTCTCTTGTGTGTATTTTGTTAAGAACATAAGTATTTGTCGAGAATTTTTCTCATATTTACTATTTACTATTTTTAAAGTGTTATTCCACACTTTGGATTAGAAAACATTTTTGAAAAAACTTGGATATTGGACGGTATCCAAGAGGCGCGGGATCGAATCCCGCTGCGTTCAAATTTTTATACGTTTTTTCAAAAATATTTTCTAAAATAATACCCAGTTTTCCATAAAGTCTTAAATTTAAATATCTTGGTTTTCACATATTTGTTTTTGCATATTTTTTCATCGTGGTCTCAAACTTTTGACCGGTAGTGTATGTCAAAACTATAACTAATGAGTAAATGATACATTGTTAAAAGTTGTTTAGTATGACGAGCATTCCTCAAAGAAATCTAACGATGGCCGTGGATTCAACACCCACTCAGAAGATTGCTTACTTTCAAACTGATAGTATTTTCTCGCTCCGGTGAGTGAGTAATTTCGATTTGGTATTCAAATATAATAACTAAATTAGGTTTTTCGTCATTCTGAATATATATTTTTAGTACTGTTAGCGGTCGCATTGTGAAAACAAGTGACGATTCATTAGCAATTGCATTTCTTACAGGCTTAGAGGATCTACGAAATTCAAATGTATTTGAAATCAGCAAAGGAATATAACGCGGAAACTTCATACGTGACAAATAATTAAACTAAGGCCTGCAAGCGCTGTATTAGGCTTAAATGTCTAAACGGATGTGCCAGGGCGAGCAAAGTGTATGTATACACTGAGGCTCGTGACGCTATTGCTTAGATTTTGCCGTTTGGTCTCTCTAAACGCAAGGACGTTCGGGATTTATGTCGTTCGAAAAAAGACCTAACATGTACGGCAGCTAATGTATCTTATATAGATTTTGTGCCTTCTGCTCTTCGAATACGGATAAACTTTTTCACCACTTTCCGTCCGAATTCAACACGTTGCGTGGTAAATAGCGTAACTTAACACCTCACTTTGTCTCACCAAAGCGGAGAAATAAAAAAAAATTAAAACAGTCATTCCTCCGAGTGTGATTCACTGTATATACTATAAAATTATAAAAATGTCATCGGTTATATATTTTATACGATGCACGCTGATCAAATGCGTCAGATTATCAAATTACAATGTTGGCACCACTCAGTTTGGGCGAATACCGCGCCTGTTCATCTGTCATCGATATTTATAATTACAATGTTAGTCACTCTACTAAAGAACACAGCATTATGCATTCCAATATTTTAATTATTAAGCAGCAACACGTGGGAATCTTTCTCAATTTCAATTCCCAAAGGTTTAAAATTACGAAAAATATATCATAAAATCATGGTAACAAATTAAACGTAATCTTTCGACCGTTCCAATAAGAAACGGATAAATATACTTTAAAATCTTATATGACATTTAACTGTAGAAAGTGTCAGGGTCACGTGACGTTTCAGCAAAATATTTTTATAAATATATATCAATATCTTTTCCATAGATACTTTAGTAAGTTAAAAAAAATACTTAAATAAAATAGTTTCATACACGCATCACTATGGGTATACAAATATTGAAATGAGTGAGAGATGTTACGCTGTTGTGAGAGACTATGTAACTCTCTTCGTAACTACTTTCACTCAAAACTCCATAACATAACGTTTCGTAACGATGTGCAACACGGACCAACTACCACCCTTTACATTGACAATATAAGCAAGGTGGAAATATTGACACACTTATTACGGTAAGCTATGATTAAGCGAAATTTCAGTTGACACTAACATTTCACATTTCTACGTATTTAAGGGGCCCTACTAGGGACCTACCACTAGGGATCTACTACCAGGGACCCTAGGCTCTTGTCATTCATGAAACTACAGATGCCTTACAGATTAATATCCTTATCCATACAATTTATATAAACATATTAACATATACATATATATTAACATATACATATATTTTAGCATATACCCATATACATTCACACAAATATATTACGTTTTATTAGTTAAAGCTCAATATTAAACTTTATAATTAGTTTATAATTAAATAAAGTATCCTAATTGTACAGGTCACTATTAGGCACGTGGTTAATAATGAAACAACACACTTCGATTTATGACGGACACGTCTTGCTCGTACGGCGAACTAACAGATAATAATGTGGCCAGTGGCCGTACACTCCCACTCTCGCTCGCCCTACGCGTAGGCTTGTCCGTATTTATTTATACACTACATCTTATAATACACTACATCTACCTTCTACAAAATTTAGAAAAAATAGAATTAGGTTACACAAGTATAATCAAATACAAATCAGTTTATGTAAAGAACAATCTTCAACAGCATGTAATTTAGTTTTTACAAATATCTTATTTATTTTCATCACTCACTTTGTTGTCGACGATATCGTTATTGCCTGAAGATTTGTCTCCAGACTCTTCCCCATTTGTACAGACTTTCCAGTTTCCTTCAACCCTCTTCAAATGTACTATATTTCTACGTAATGTTTTCCATTGTCATCATTTACCAATTCGACGTCGTTTCCTTCTTTATTAAAAACTGTGTATGTCACATCATCGAATGTGGAGGACAACTTATTTTCCTTCACTGCATTTTTAAGGTATACCTTCTCCCCAATATCTATACTAGATTCCGTCGCTTGCCTCTTTCTATCTGCATATTCTTTCCCTTTGTTTTTCATTAAAGTATCCCTATCTCTGGATTTTAGAACGGTAAATTCAATATCAGTCACAGAAGGCAACTTATCTTTAAACTGACGCCTAAAAAAGAGTTCTGCGGGAATTTTACCTGTAACAGAGTGGGGCGTGCTATTATACATAGCAAGATATTTGAGTAAATCTTCTTGCCAATTTGATTTTTTATTTTGAGTAATCCGTAGCCGTTTTAAAATATCACGGTTCTGTCTCTCAACTTCGCCATTTTGCTGAAGCCAATTCGGAATGATATGAAACAACCGAATTCCAAATTCTTTGCAAAAATTTTTTAACTCTGTACTTACAAACTGTCGACCATTGTCAGCGGTAATACTTACAGGCGAGCCTATCCGAGAAAATACTTCTTTGAGCATGGAAATGGAGTCTATATTTTTAGTGATTTTGATTTCTTTGTATCTACTATAATAATCTATAATAACTAAAAGGTAATGTCCAGTCGGTAAAGGTCCAAGATAATCTATGGCTGTATCAACCTAAGGCTGAATTGGCAATTCTCTTCTGCGCATCGGGTTAGGAGGGTTTGGGGTAGAAAACAGAGTGCAATCCTTACAAGCTCTAATATAATGTTCAGCATCCTTATCAATTTTGGGCCACCACACTTTAGACCGTAGTCTCATTTTCATAGCTACAATGCCCGGGTGGCCTTCATGAGCAGCTGGTAGAACTTTTGACCTCAAACATGACGGGATAACAATTTTATTTCCGCGTAACAGTAAATTGTCTTGAAAACAAAGTTCCTGTTCAAAGACCTTATAAACATTAACATTCTGGTCCCAGTTATTTTTATATATTCCATTCCTAACTAATTTTAGCTCTAAATCCCTCTCACAAGCTTGCTTTAACTCTTGCAGGGCAATACAGGACGATATTGATCAACAACTAAGTTCAAATAATTATCATCGTCAAATGGCTCTGGGGGCTTATGAACTAAACACAGTCGTGACAGAGAATCTGCAATATTTTTCTTGCCTGGACTATAGACCAATTTAAAATTATATGATTGCAAACGCAAAACCCAACGTTCGATTCTCGTACATGGTTTAGAATCAGGTCCAAATATCACCTCTAACGGCTTGTGATCGCTGACAAGTTCAAAACTATCTTTTCCAAATAGGTACATATTGTTCTACCGCCCAGACCAACGCAAGAGCTTCCTTCTCGGTCTGTCAATACTGTTTCTCGCGGTCTGAGAGACTTTTATTGCCATATGCAATTATTCGAGGCCCATTAGTGCCATGTTGGACAAGCACAGCTCCCAAACCGACTGGACTAGCATCAGCGAAGACTTGCGTACGATCGAGCGGATCATAATGGCCTAAGGTTTTGATTTGGGTCATAGCGCGTTTTAGCCCCTCAAAAGCTTGTTTTTGACTATGGCGCCAGTAAGAGGTGATATCTGCACCCTTGCCTAGTTTTTGTCTTAGAATTTCACACAAGGGTTCTGTTCAAGTAGCTAAGTTAGGGATCCATTTCCAACATAATTAACAAGCCCTAAAAACTTTGTAATTCGTCAATCACCTTTGGTTCTCGAAACGATTCTATTGCATTTACATATTTATATAAAGGCTCAACTCCATTACCGGATAATTGATGACCAAGAAAATCTATTTGTTTCACCCCAAATGCACATTTACTGTCGTTTAACAAAACATTATTCTCTTTTAAAACCTGCAAGACTTTTTTGAGTCTTGCGCTGTGTTCAACCTCATTGCTACCATATACGACTATATCATTAACAAAGTTGACAACTCCCGTACATGGCAAGAGAGAGATTTGAAAATATTCAGGGGCACACGAGATCCCGAACATGAGACGCTTATATCTAAATAGTCCCCAGCTACAGATAAAGGTAGTGATGTGTCTACTGTCCTCACTTATTTCTAATTGGTGAAAAGAATTTTTTAAAGCAAGTTTTGAGAAAATATTTGCGTTTCTGAATTTTGGAATTAGTTGTTCCATAGTCGGCAAAGGGTGCTTTTCCCTAACGATAGCTTTATTGGCTTTTCTCATGTCCACACAGATGCGTACATCGCCATCCGCTTTTAAGACTAGTACCAAGGGAGAGACCCAATCAGATGGGCCATCAACTGGTTCTATAATATCCAACTCGACAAGTTCTTGGATTTTTTACTAATTTTAGATTCTAGAGGGACAGGGACTCTACGACAAGGCTGAGCAACTGGTTTAACTGATTTATCTATAGAGATATGAATTTGAACGTCTTTGAATTTAGGAAACATACCATTAACTGAATTTATTCCTAGTCCAACTTTAAGAACGCTCAGGAACGAGACGGTGTTTTTTCCAAGTAAATTCCTAGTACCATCTTTTACTACATAAAAAGTAGCCTTGGCTCGAGGGTAACTGTTACCAATTGTTATGGTGGCGTCAATAGATCCTAGCAGAGTTAAAGCATTAGAACTGCCGTAGGCCATAAATCTCTTGTTTGGAGATTTAACTTGATTTTCAACAAGAACCCCCTTATTCTTAAGAATTTGCCATGTAACATCATTTATTATATTGCACTTACTACCGGAATCTACTAACATTTCAACTTCTATCCCCCCTAGTGTACATCTAATGGTATCATCATTATCAATATGAAAAATGTAATCTACTTCTTCCGGCTTGCCTTTAGACCTTTTACTGATGTCAGTAGTTTTAGAAATGCCATCATTAATTTTGCGTTTTCTCGCCCTAGTTCTACACAGTTTGCGGAAATGTCCAACAAATCCGCACTTAAGACATTTCTTATCACGAGCCGGACAAAATTTTGAATCGCTTGAATGACTACCACCACAACGTATACATGAATCTCTATTTAAAGGTCTTTTAGAAACCTCCACTTTATTCACCGTCATCATCTTTACTTGATCCCAGTAAATCAAAATTATTAAGTTGTCGATTGACAGTCTCTAGGGCGTTGGCCTCAGAATATAGGTACCGTTCCGAATAAATCGAACTACCTCTTGATCTAATTGTATTTAACTTAAGACTATTTAGTCTGTTATTTTCAATTTGTAAGATCATTTAGGTACCGTTTGCTAAAGCAAACTACCTCTGAAAACAATGTAAACTATGGTTATTATTGACAGAGTAAAAGGTGTTTATTTGAAACCCGAATATGTCTAACACCGATATTTACACTAACCCTAGCGACAATTTCAAGTATAATATAATTCCTAAAAAACATAAAATTTCATCGAAGATAACACAAATAGTTAAAAGAAAAGTATGAAGGATATATGTAAGTATATCATAAATTTCTTTAGAATTGTCATTTAGTTGATAACGTTGTTACACCGTCATATTATAGATCGATAATAAACTAATTGTAATATTTTTACAAAATATTATGTAATACACTTTCTAACATATCGTAATAATAATAATTGGCAAAGATTTTCTACGATTATCAAAAATAGTCGTTTATAATTTATAACTAAAATGTTTTTATGAAGCCCAAATTTTACATTGCCCTATTTAGTAAAAGCCACACACTATTTTATCTCTGTCAACAATAAAATTGTATCTTCGAAATAACTAAATCAGTTTTATTTTTTAACCAATAACCCTCTTAACCATCATTATTATATTAACACAATTAAATAATCTTGAGATTAAATAAGAATTAAAGATTTCAAAGATGCTAATAACTCCAACATTATTATGTAGGGTAAGAATAACAACAAAACTGATTAGATACCGATTTACCTCTTAGTTTACATTTAGATTTTTGAATCAATTGGTACGTTCCTTTTTATCCTTATAAAATGTATCCTGGCAGGGTCGCCACTTGTACAGGTCACTATTAGGCACGTGGTTAATAATGAAACAACACACTTCGATTTATGACGGACACGTCTTGCTCGTACGGCGAACTAACAGATAATAATGTGGCCAGTGGCCGTACACCCCCACTCTCGCTCGCCCTACGCGTAGGCTTGTCCGTATTTATTTATACACTACACTAATGTTTCACCTATAGGTACTGTACGAAGATGGCAAACAAGCGTGCGAGCAATACTGTCCTACCTTCATACAGAAACACTTGTGGAGAGGGATTCGTCACATTTTGTTAGCCTTACCTTGCATTAGGAAATATCTTTGAGATGTACACTGCTATTGGAATAGGTTAAGGTTTCTTGACTAACTAGAGTATCAGAGAAAATATCTGCCCAAAAACAGGCCGTAATCCGTCTAGCGTAGAAATGAAAGTAATTTAATAATCGAACTCCGAATATTTTAATATGTTATATATACCAATAAGTAAAAACATCGAGAAGAAACAGTCAACGAAGTGCTTCAAAACACTTCTTACCAGGCTTTCACAGATTGACAACACAAGAGCACCTAATAAAAACCGCTTCCCAATAACCTAAGTTTAAACATTTAATACTTAAAGCAAAACGGACATCACTGGGGCGTTCTTCAATACCAAAACATATTTTTTTAGCTTCACGCGTTTATCCCGCTTAGCAGGTTAGACAGGAAGTACCTAGTGTCAAGACACTCCGTACTTCTCTTTCCACCGAATTACAAGATGTATTGCTTTGGTGACGGCTATTTATCAGTAGGTTATCGACTTGATTCAAAGTATTAAAAATTATCTTTCATTTTTGCGTTATACATATAAGTAATAAAGTTAATTGTTATTGACACACCCAGTACGTGGATTGACAAGCTTAGTAAGAATAGTTGAAAGTTAAAAGACATCTAAATGCCATAATAAGACCCACGTCGTCGTGTTCTAATAAGACCTCCAAGAAGAACGATATTCGACAACGATCAAAACTTGAGAACAATATAAAATAAGCAATGCGGTAATATAGAATATGTAGATTACGGTTAGAAAACATTTTTGAAAAAAACGTTTAAAAATTTGAACGCAGCGGTATCCGAACCCGCACCTCTTGGAAACCGTCCAAGCGCCTTGACCGCTACGCCATGCGTTCACAGCGCAAAAATGTTGTCAAATCTTAAGTGTGTAATAACACTGTAAAAATAGTAAATTTATTTAAAAATAGGAAATTAAAGTTAAAATTACGAAAATTTCTTATAATCAAAAGATGTTAACTTGGTCTTGAATTTTCTGTACTTTGATTCATCATTCATCAGATATTGTAAAATAATAATTATTTTAAAGTAATCAAACTATATTATTTGTGAATTTATTATTGAATATCATCTGTGGTTCTGGTTTTTATATTTATTATATTTTTTCCACAAATTTAACTTGGTTAATAAGGTTTTGTGATTTTCGCGGTTTTCACAAATTTTAAATGAAACTATTTTAAACGGATTAATCACAATTCGACGTTTCGAATACTTTTCCGTGATCACAGGTAGTCAGTATTAGGGTACCTTTGTAGAAATTATACAAAAATGTTTATTATGATCATAATGTGAGAAAAAAAATATGTTAATATACTGTACTTAGGATAAGTAAATACGTAATTTAATTACACGGGTATGTTTATAATGTCAATCAATGTTCTGTTAGTTAACTAATAAAGCCCAGGCTGTAATTTAAAATATCGGACATAAACAAGGCCCGTCAACAAGAACTAAAAGCAAGGAACAAAGTGGTGAGTAGATTTTATGATTTGCTTCAGTATAATTACAGTTAGCATAAATCTACCATTTATTTTATAAGCAGAAAACAAATGAAATACAAGTAATATACATTTACTAACACCTAATAAGGCCCACAACGGTTTTTTATGTGAAAATCTGTTCCAGCCATGGACATTTAGAATCAATGCTTTCTAAAGATACAATTATTCGTATCTTCATCTAAATTTTGCAGTTATATTGCGGGCCTCATCGAGAACCGGAGTGCCGACGAGGCCCAAAGAAAGGGTCTCAAAACCATTAATTGTAAGCAACTGCAGATCGATTTAGTGTTTGTGTTTAGTACATTCTCTACAAATATGAACCGCTCCGAGTGAAGCGCGGGCTCACCGTCGTCGTCGGACAGCGCGGCGCCGCGCGCGCGCTGGCGGCGGCGCCTCTTGTCGCGGCGGCGCTCCTTGCGCGCCAGCTTCTCGGCCAGCGTGGTGCGGCGCGCCTCCAGCTGCTGCGACGCCGCTCTGGCACACGCAACACAACGAGTCAACACTCAACTTCTGAAGTTTCGTGTAATGGTTTAAATAGAATTAAATTATATTCTCAATCAATTCATTATTTTTTTTTACATCCACCATCGTAGATTTTATAAAAATACAGAAACATATAATCTATTATATGCTCGTGCTGGCTACCATTAATTTAACACGCCGGTTAACATTATTTTTTTTTAGTTAGCTGCAATTTACTTTAGGCAAACTTAATTTATTTACGTTTACGTTCAGAATCTATTACGTATTCAGAAGATTGCCTGATTGTAGAGATTTAGAAAATATTTATGTTTATTTTTATATGTATATATGTATATTATGATTATAATTCAATAAACAGTTAAAATATTAAATATATAATAAATATATAATAAAATATTAAATACAGTTAAATATTGCATCTATACAATACAAAAATTGTAAGTGAATTTGAAAGGAAAAGTTAACTACAAAAAAAGTTCAAGCTGCAGTAATATCATTGTTTATTGAATAGTCAGTTCACCGACACAGCATAAGTGTCTAAAAGGGCGCCGCGCCCCCCGCGCCCCCCGCGCCCCCCCTCGCGCCGCCGCCGCCGCGCCGCGAAACAGCGCGCGCCAGCGCGAGCAGCGCCGCCGACAGCGCGCGCGCCGCACGCGACCACACTCTACGCACAGCTACTGGTCAAAACAATGTCGGAAAAGCGAAAGCGAAGCCGAGCTGAAGTGTAGTACCTGGCCTCCTCTATCTGCGAGTTGAGCGTGAGGAAGTCGGGGCTGTCGCGCCGGCTGTGGCGCACCCCGTTGGCGCGCAGCGGGTCGCCGGCGGGCACGAGCGCGCCCAGCGCGGCGGACAGCGCGGCGCGCAGCGGCGGCGGCAGCGCGTCCGGCTGCGACAGGATGTGCTTGGGCACGCGCGCGCCGCACGCGAACTGCGCCACCTCCGAGCTGAAGTGGTTGCAGTTGTGCTCCAGCAGCCGATACGCCGCGCCCCTGCGCACCACGCACCCGTATTTGAATAAAACACAAAATAAACGACACTTTGGCCTCGTAAACAAAATTCACAAGTTACATAAAATAATACGTAAGTATTGAGTCATACTGACGTGTAAGTGGTGGTGGCGAGTCCCTCAATGTACTCATTGAAGACGGCGTAGGGCACGAAGGTGGTGCCGAGCCGCTCCACCTGGTGCGGCGCGCCCAGCTGCGTGCTGCCCTGCAACACGGACACCCACACGACACCACTGTACTTATTGTTCTTTGTTTATTGTAACATCATTAAGAGTTTAGCAAATAATTATTTTTTAAACATTCTACAGTGCTATTGAGTCACCTGTTCATGTTCGATAATAGCAATGTTGATATTGTGAACTAAATATATAATGATATGAATAAATTCCTATTCTACAGCGCGCTGGAATACAGTGTAAAAATACAGCGACCGCGACGCCCACGGACGCAGACGGG
The DNA here is from genome assembly GCA_032432895.1 of Dryadula phaetusa. Taxonomy (NCBI): domain Eukaryota; kingdom Metazoa; phylum Arthropoda; class Insecta; order Lepidoptera; family Nymphalidae; genus Dryadula; species Dryadula phaetusa. The sequence goes on from JAOYRS010000022.1 coordinate 1,757,486, forward strand.
CTCCTGTGACATTTACGATGAGGAAAGGAACGCGTAGTCACCTTTACAGTTTGAGAGCATTCCTATGTGGAACGATTTAGGAACACATAACGGTGTTGACCGAGACGGGAGTACAGCGGAGGCGCGAGTGCGACAGGGCAAAGCGACTCCAATGTAGAGCGGACGAGGCGCGGCGAGGTGCGGACAGCCGACCACGTGCTATGCACTTTGGTCTCGCGAATTTTAGAATATGTTTTACCAGCACTATCTACATGGAAAGCTCAGTGAAGACTCACTATATTAATACACATTCTTACTTAGATGTGCAAATATTAATATAATAAAACATTGTAAACAAAACACCAGAGGTTATTTACTATCTTTTAAAGTGTTATTCCACACTTAGGATTAGAAAACATTTTTGAAAAAACGTATAAAACTTTGAACGCAGCGGGATTCGAACCCGCGCCTCTTGGATACCGTCCAAGTGCTCTGACCGCCTAAGTGTGGAATAACACTTTAAAAAAATAGTAAATATTAAACTAAAATAGCAATCTCTCTTGTTAAACGATTATTTCTTAATAATCTTTAAGTAGTAGAAATTTGTAAAAATCTCTCTACAAAGATGCTAAAACAACATAAATAAGTTGTAACAAAACGTATAAGAATTTCGACCCAGCTGGTAGTAGAACACATGGCTTAGCGGTCAGAGCGCTTGGACGGTATCCAAGAGGCGCGGGTTCGAATCCCGCTGCGTTCAAATTTTTATACGTTTTTTCAAAAAACACCAGAGGTTGTTTCACAAATTAAGATGAGAAAATAATATACACGAAAGATAATTAATATAAAACATCGGTATACAAATGTTCCATCTACGTGCCTATATGTACTCGCTCAAGTACTAACCACACTACTAGCTTAAGCTGTATGTCAAATCAGTGTAGCTAATTACGATACTTACACCTATTAACATGAAAAATTATTATTAAAAAGAACTTTAATTTGTTCATTAAATAGAACTATTCAGTTAGTTTTTAGTCCCCGCCGCAAAGAGAGGGTGTTATAAATTTGACGTGCAAGTGTGTGAATGTGTGTGTTTGTCCGTCTGTCTGTCTTTGTCATCATAGCTGCCGAACGAATAAAGCGATTTCAATTTAGTTTTTTTTGTATTAAAGGTGACTTAGGCGTGAGTGTTCTTAGACATGTTTAATGAAAATCGGCTGAAAAAGTTGTGGGGAATCAAAGAGGGGAAGAACATGTTTGCAAGTATACTCGTGTGGGGTCTCAAATGAAAGCGCAGATAAAGAGAACATTGATGACTTAATCGAGTGTTATTTGCTTCGTTTGATGAGAAAGTTGGAGGTGGAAAAATAGGAAAAAGTTAAAGCATAAAAATTAAAAGAAGCTCAATCTTAAAGCACCCAAGTATATATTAATAATTCTAAATCAATACGTCACGTTGGGGGACCGCTCCAAATTTAACAATTTAATTACTCCTCCCGCATTTCTCCCTCCCGCATCGCCCGTGCCGCAATATACCTATTTTCCGAGTTGCAGTGGAATACTTTAACACCTATTTGCTTTAAATTTAACACAAAAAAATAATAATAAATATTTGGTAAAAGACTAAATAGGCATGTGATAATTATGAAAGAAAATCGTAGATTATAAATAATCGGTACCGGTCCCCCAACGCGGCGTATTTTTTTAGAATTATTACATACTTGGGTGCTTTAGACTAAACTTCTTTTGTTATTTTATACTTTTAAAGGTAAGTTTTTGTGTTGGAGGTTATTTTAAATTTTTAACTTATTTTTATAACAGCAAACTTTTCAAAACATATCTCATACAGAGAGGAAAAAATTTTCAACAATATTCGCGTAGGGAGGGTAATAACTGTACCTAATGGTCAGCTTGGCGCGCCGCCCGGTGTGAAATAAAATGTTTACAATTCATCGATATTAACAAAAAGCCGCTGTATTCTGGACTACGATGTTAAGAATAGTCTTCATAGGTCTCAACTCAATGGACGCTCTTTGCATATTTTATGTGTCCACGCGCGGAATATTTAAAAATAGCTAAGGCGCGTGAAAACGTATTTAATAAAGTATGTCTGAGTTTCATATTATTCTGATTATAGACAGAAAGTACCTAGTGTCAACACACTCCGCACTTCATTTTCCACTGAATCCAAGGCTGGGAGGTGGAACTCAACGCCGTACTTTGTCTTACCGTAGCTAGGAAGTGAAAATAATTTTAAATATAATAACTCCCCGGAATGGGGATCGAACCCACAACCGATCACGTTTTCCGCCAGACGCTGTCCCACTGCGCCCCGACCGGCCCCAACAATATGGCCCGCGTAAATATGACACTCGTAAATGTTATTTTTCCGTTGACAAGTTTAGTTAGTTCATTTAGAAATAAATATTGATGGTATTTGAATCACGTAAGTATTTTCAGGTCAACTGTGTGGAGTTACCTCTATGTGGAAAGTCCTTACAAATTGAACAATTTAATCCGCTTTAAGTTTAATAGATACGTACAGCGCGGATGTTCCCGCTTCCGTCTAATAATAGCCGTGCCAGTGTCGGACACATCGATCAGTGTTTACAGTGTATGCACAAGCGCAGCGCGTGGTGTCACAACTGCCAAGTGCGTGCGTGCGAGGAGCGGCAGGGAGGAGCCCACACGCGCGCACACCGACACGGACCGACAACGCAACATGTCCTTTATATGCCAAACCATTTATATCCACACCGGGTTCCTCCGCTAGTGAATATATGCCTTAATTAGATCGCGAGACTTATTTATTCGGAGAATATTTGGCATCGCATTCATCTGATGTAAGCGACTAGCGACGTTTGCATTAAATCTACCGCATTTTACAGATAAGCTAATTGCTTAATAATGTTTGCTAATTCAAATAAATTATTTAAAACATATCAAATTACTTATTGTTTAACAATTATAAGACACAAGCTTGATCCTCTTTAATAATTATTAAAAAAAAGAAGTTTCATACAAATGGACTCGATTAGTTCATTTGCCATTGTGTTACAGTTGAAAAGGGTCTGATTTTGCGTCTTCCCAGTTAGATTTTTTTTAATTATTTTTTTTATTTTTTTTATATTATTTTTTTGATTAGACACCGCAACGAAATGAGTTAGGAGACGCGTGATAGTAACATAGAGTCACGAGTAAAACGTACCGGCGCGCAAGTGGTGACGCCGCCGGCGCCGTAGAAGAACTCCCGCTCGAACACCACTATGGAGGTGTGCCACACGCCTTCGATCTGCTGCCCTGAAATGTTACAACACTTTCAGAATTACAATATTTTTAAATTTCACTTTTCCCTTATCACTCTTACACCCTCAACGAAGTCAGAGAACGAAAACAACGCCGAACAAACACAAAACGCACTTTGGCAATGCAAAGGATTTTCATAATTCAATATTTTTTTACTCATTTACATCAATTGCTAAAAACATTTAATTGACAATTAACAGAAAAGCTATAAATTAAACCACAATAATAAAATCTTTGATACACAAATTAATTATATATATCGCATATATTTTGATATACGCGATTAATCCTTTATAAAAAGAATAGTTTCATTTAAAAACACGCAACAATTTCAATCAATATACCTTCAATTAAAATTTTAAATAAGTATATGAAATACAAGTAAAAAGAGCAGTTTTTATTAACATTGTAACATATATAGCCACTTAGTCACCAAAACTGCATTTTTTACAATTGTTTTTACATGTTAAGTTCATTTTTTTACTTCAATGCAATGTGGTGTACAAATAAAGTAATAATAATAATAACAACAATATTTCTTTAATAAAAGTATAATTATTAAACTGAAAACACAAATTTGCAATTTTTGTAAATAATTTCATAATCATGTAATTACTAAACAATAAATGCAGCTAATAGCAGATTTGATAAAGGGTATTACAACACAGTATATAATAGTCACTAAGTAATGTTATCTTAAATAAATTTTACCTGGTAAGGTTATACTTTATTTAAATATGGTTAATTTTTTTTACTAAAAAACAGCAAAGAGAAATTGTAATATTTGATATATTTGTTTTAAAATAATTTATGTAGAACATAGGAATGTCCTTGAAACATATCTATAAATGTATGAGTGTGTTGTGTCCCACTAAAGCAAGTAACAAGTGGGTCACCTCTACTCTGCTATTGTGTACTGCTGTAATTGTCACTACATGTAGCACACCTTGGCCACTTGACAACAAAAATCACATTAAATATTATTGAATAAATTATGTTCTGTTTCTATATAAAGTGCAAGTGAACTAAGAATGGCTTTGTCATTTAATTTCTAATATAAAAAATAATATAATAATACTTTCGCGAATAAAACACTGTACTGACATTTGCATCTTTTGATAAAGAAGACATAGATGGTAAATTTAATGCAAATTTAAACTTGCATGAAATGTACAAAATACACAGCACTAGAGTATTTCTTTAATTAATACTTGGGATTTATTTTTGTGACAAGTCATTTTGATGATATTTAATGTAAATATGAATTATTATACATTACCTATTATTGATGGAGACAATATAGAAGCAAGTCCATGTGTCAAATCATAAATATACAGGTCTACTGGCACTCCTTCTTCACTAGCCATGCTCACTGACAATTGTGTTTTTATATATCTAAACAAGATAGATAGGTATTTTAATATTCACTTAATTTATTTTTTAATTACTATTAGTGTCAATCTCAATTATATCAATTAAATTATTTTATAACAAATAATATTTGGTGGCTATAAGGAGATAAATTTCACTATACAATTTTATAGTTGGAAAAAACGATATGCAACGCGCGCAGCGGTCGCGGCGGTGACGGCGATGCAGCGCGACGAGCACCTGTGCCTGCGCCGCGGCGCCTCGACCGTCGGCCCTCTACCGGCCGTACACATCTATACGCCAGCCACTGATTTCACATTTAATATTTATAAGTTACAAGACACGTGAAACTTATCTCGCGATGTTCACGTCATTTCGTGGAAGCGGCAATACAAACGGTTGACTAGTCAATTGATATTAATACTATATAAGTTATGAAATTATTTATTTAAATAAGTGTTCAAATTTATCACCTGATACTTGTGGTGGAAAATAAAAATATCATTTATCTTATAGTCACTGCTTTTTTTATTTATACATAATGATTTATCGACAAATATAATTGTGGGCCAACGTTCCAATTAATTTGTCATTTATTAGTAAAAATTCAGAGTTTTACCAAACTAATAAATAAACAATGACAGTACAAGAACGACTTAGACATTTGACATTTGATAAGAAAGATTTCGTTCTGCAATATTCTTATCAATTTGACGGGAAAGTAGTATTTTTTTGGATTTCATATATTTAATTTCGTTGGAAATACATTGATGGATTACAAATATATAATGCACTTAATAACTTCTTCACAAAAAATAATTTGCATAAATTTGGAAACCAAACAAAATTCTACAATTTTTTATTTGTAGTTTTGTATCTACTATGTAATATATCCATAAACTTACATATTAAAGTAGTTAAAAAAATAATAAGAAATAAAGTTATAAGTTACTGAATTATAAAAATTTTTCAATTACTGATATCTATGGCTCATAGTCGTGACATAAAATTACGCACCGTTTACGAACGTTAGTTGACAGTTGTTATTTGTGTCATGTCATTGTCAATTTGTAAAAAATATCATGTCAGTGTAGTGGTGTTGTAGTTGCTTTTATATTATTAAAATAAAATGTCAGGATCCAAAAAAATGGTAAAAATAATAACTTTGAAGTACACTTCAACTTCAACAAATATCATTCACAGTCTCAAATAAAGAACCTTAGTTTTAGTACAAAGGAAAACCCGTAATCTAAAATTCCTCATAATACTATATGTCAACAAAATTTTAAATTTTATAACATATTTACAAAAATTTTATGCCTAAACTTATTCTTAATAACGCTAATTTATTATCTTCATATAAATTTCCAAATGCGATTTTAAGGAGATTCTAAAAATTGAAGACAAAAAGATGACTTGGCACATTTGATAGCAAAGTTTGTTGTCACTAAGAAATGATATACGACTTTATGTTGTTAGATGCTGCGAGTGCAGTCGTCAGAGGGCACAGCTCGCGTCGAAGTGCTGGACACCGACGTAACGTCACGATTATTCGAACGTGTTTATGAAAATTTACATTTGAACACTTTTGGGTTTGCATTATATAAAGACCGTGCAAGGAAAGAAGAGATTGCATCCAGCAAATCACGACAGCTTCGAGAATATGGCTTGCAACATGGAGACATGCTCTACTTGACTCCTGTCAATGGTGCTGTGCTCTTTGATCAGCCGTCAACTAGTGTTGAGGTATTACAACTCTAAATCCTATACTAATAAATCTAAAAGGGTTTTTAACTAGAATTAATTTTAATCTATATCATTTCTGACAGACCAATAACAAACCCTTGGAGGATTCAGTGAAAGTGGGGACATCTTCAGAACTAACTGTGCTCCACACCCCAGTCACCAATATTCTAGAAGAAGATGAAGTAGACCTAGAATTGTATCGCCTTTCAGGGAAAATAGAGAGACAACGAGATGAGAAATTGTAAGGGAACATACTTTATATATTGTGTTGTCTGAGCATGAAAGAATGGAACAGAATTTGATTTTGTTTCTTTAAAGGTTAATTATAGTAAGTAGTATTAGGATCAGTATAATTTAGTATCACACACCACTCACAATAATGCAAAAAATACTAAATAGAAACTGATGAATCTTAACAAAAAATATAAATAAAGCTAGATAATGCGTAACTTATTTTATGTTTTGGTGTTCAATGCTGCTCTCACTGGAAAATTAGAAAATAGATTGTCAAATTATTTCAATTAATGTTGAGTCAAGTTATTTAACTTGTATGCTCAATCTTAACACTTTAAGAAATTTCTAAATCATTTTGATTTGTGCATAAACAAAATAAATTATTTCATTAGAAGCTAGTAATCTATTTTAGATTTATAACTGTTATTGTGTCATGTACTGTTTGTATTGCGTGTCATTCAACATAGATGGCATTGTAATTTATTATCCTATTAAGTGGTGTCCTACTGTTGGTTTTTAATAGTAACATCTTTAGTAGAAACAATTAATGAAGGAAAACTGTATTATTCAATTTAAGCATAATAACATATTATAAATTAAAATGAACTCATAATAAAAAAAATGTTTCAGAAGAGCTAAATGGAAACTATTTTAAATGTATCTATCACATATTTTGTATTGATTCGTTTTTTGATAACCCAATACTTACAAGTAACGGTTGCAGGTAGAGGTGGCAAATGCCTCTCATTTGATACAAAAATGATTTCAAAGTCCATCGTTTATCCATTATATGTTCACATACAATGCAGATGCAGACTTCAATACATGGCCATTCTTGAGATTGAATATGTGTTCTTTCACCAATTCTTGTTTTTGTTTGAACAAGTCGTACTCCACACAGCATACAAATCTGTATTCTGATGTGAAGTACAAGTGTTGTTTGGTACCTTTAGATTTTTTAGGCCAATTTGTCTTTCCTATTCAAATGGTCACTTAATTAGATTTCATTTTATATATCAACCTAAAGAAATATATAAAATATATAAAATTCTGACTAATACAAAATGAAATGCATTGAAAGGTTCTTCTTAGAGGTAGCCGCGTAAACTTGTGCTATCTAAAAGTTAAATTGAATAAGTTTACTTCAACTTCATTTGGGGACTCACAGTTGAACCCAATCTCAGGCACAGGCTATATGCTGCAATCTGACAACAAAACACAAGAGATCCTCATAGGACTCGTCTGTCTTCGTAACAAATGCTGTTGTTATGGAACATGTCACTGATTGTTACAATACTGGAGATAATTTATTATCTTAATTCCATTATATTAATCCAACATTTAAGTTGTATTCAACAACTGAACATTATGTTACATTAATGTAAGTTAAATTTAATTTGTTATTAATACGCATGAGGCCGGTCGTGGCGCAGCATGACAGCGTCTGACTGTAAACGCCACCGGTCATGGGTTCGATCCCTACTCGGGGGAGTAATTATATTTAAATTATTTTCACTTCCTCCCTCTAGTAAAGGCAGAACTGCGTTAAGTTCCACCACCCAACACGCAATGTCTCGAATTCGGTGGAAAGCGAAGTACGGAGTGTTTTGACACTAGGTACTTTCTGCCTACCCTGCTATGCGGCATAAAGGCGTGAAGCTAAAAAAATAATAATAATACGCATAATACGTTCACAGATGTAATCACAACGCGAACGGCCAGTGCGTGCACTGCTCGCCGCTGGAGCCCTGGGACGAGGAGTACCTCAAGGAACACAACATCAAGCACATGTCGTTTCACGCCTATCTGCGGAAAATGACCACCGGCACCGGCAAGTTCGTCAGCCTGGACGAGCTCTCGTTTAAGATCAAGCCGGGCTGCAAGGAGCACCCGCCCTGGCCGCGCGGCATCTGCTCGGCGTGCCAGCCCGGCGCCGTCACGCTCAACCGCCAGCGCTACCGGCACGTCGACAACGTGCTGCTGGAGCACGCCGCGCCCGTGGACCGCTTCCTGGCCTACTGGCGCGCCACCGGCCACCAGCGCGTGGCCTACCTGCTGGGCCGCTACGAGCGCCACGCCGACGTGCCGCTGGGCGTGCGCGCGCGCGTGGCCGCGCTGTACGAGCCGCCGCAGGAGGGCGCGCGCGACGCCGTGCGCCTGCTGGCAGACGCGCGAGCTGCCGTGGTGGACGCGCTGGCGGCGCGCCTGGGCCTGCGCCGCGTGGGCTGGCTGTTCACGGACCTGCTGCCGCTGGAGCTGGCGCGCGGCTCCGTGCGCTGCGTGCGCGGCGCCGACACGCACTTCCTGTCGGCGCAGGAGTGCATCACGGCGGGCGCGCTGCAGAACGCGCACCCGAGCGCGTGGCGGCGCGCCGGCGCGTCGCCCGCCGCGCTGGGCTCCAAGTGGGTGACGGTGTGCGCCACGGGCGACCGCGGGCAGCGCGTGCACCTGGAGGGCTACCAGGTGTCGGGGCAGTGCCAGGCGCTGGTGCGCGACGGCGTGCTGCTGCCCACGCGCGACGCGCCCGAGCTGGGCTACATCCGCGACAGCTCGCCGCAGCAGTTCGTGCCCGACGTCTACTACAAGGTCAGTGCTCGTTGTACGTCTCGTTGAATGTCCACGCCACGTGCGAGTACGCAACCCTGTGGCTCGGCACTCGCACGGGCGGACCGATGAAGCCTTTTGTAGCTTTCCACTTCACGTGGAACGTACCATTGTCATATTTACAACAGTTTTGATTCTTCTGCCATTTCTATTAATTTCGTAAACTGAAGATATTTTATTACATTAAATACATTTTTTTCTACAAATACTGCTTAGTACGTAAAATATGATTCGCTCTATTTATGATATTTAAACGATTTTTTTTGTTCGCGAACACTGATTAGAAACTACCAAATTTTAATTATTTGTAAATATGTTTATAACTTATAGATAAGCTTCACGCTTTTATATATAACTAATGTATAAATATTGAGATTTAGTGCACGAGTTGCTTGTTTCTTGCAATTTTGATTAAGTTTTGATATCGTAGTGAAGGACAAATTTCACTAGTGGTGGTTGTGAGTTCGAATCCATTTGGAAGCATGGCTATTTGAAAAATAGATTCTCTTCAATACACCATGTAACAAGATGCGTCCATCTGGTCCAAGTCCTAGGATGGAAACGTAGTGCCTCTGTGGCTTCCATGTGTCCTCACCAGTCGCAGCTGCGTTCACTTTTTTATTGATGGGAAACATGTATAGGCTCAACCTGATAGTTGGAGGTGGCTGGAACTCTATCTAATGAGGTCGCACATGAAAATAATTGACTTTTCGCGATTATAAATTGATTTTTTTTATTTTTAATAATTAATATAAGTGAAGGCCGGTCGTGACGCAGTGTGACAGCGTCTGACTGTAAACGCGATCGGTTGTGGGTTCGATCCCCACTCGGGGCGGTGATTATATTTCAATTAATTTCACTTCCTCGCTCTGGTAAAGACAAAGAGCGGCGTTGAGTTGCACCACCCAACACGCAATGTCTCGAATTCGGTGGAAAGCGAAGTACGGAGTGTCTTAACTAGGTACTTTCTGTCTACCAGTTTCTGTCTATGCGGGATAAAAGCGTTTAGCTAAAAAAAATATGTAAGTGAATATTTATGTAATAAAAGTAATTTTTTTACGGAATACATTTATAATGGGTTATCTTTTCATGATGTCATATCGGCCATCGGCCACGCGTCCTCCGTCGGTAAATCATTTTTCCATCACTTATAATTCCCAAAGCTAATACCTGAGTATGGTCTATGTGTTTATAAGTTGTTTATCAGTCATATAATGACAGCTCTGTTATCGACGTACAAATAGCGGACGGTAATTATTTATTATATTAATTATTTGTTATGTAATAATAATTACGATTAAATAAAGATAATTTAGTATATAAGACCTTTTTAAATGAGAGAATTGTACGAACTTTTTTGTATCAACTGACAGACGAATGCCACCTCAGTCTACCTGTGACCCCGGACTACTGTAAAGTGTTCGAAACGTCAGGTGTCCAAAAAAGTATTTTCAGATACCAAAATATACGCGATTAATCCGGTTAAATAGTTTCATTTAAAATGTATAAAAATCGTGAAAATCAAAGATCTTAGAATTGTACGAATTATTTATATTTTTTATAATATTTATTTAATATATTGTAAGTTTCAGTTCATGTTAAGTTAGTAAATATTCATAATTTGGTCAGTATATTTGTGAAGTGTTTTGTAATTATGGGTGTTTGTATGACGACAGTGGTGCAGTGCGAAGAGGGCTGTGTCGCGCGAATTGAATACTTAATGTGGTCATCATCATCATGGTAGTTTGTGTTTGTTTGCAGTGTTCCATTATGTTCAATATATTGTCAATACGTACAGCTTAACAGGTTAAGGTTTAGTAAGACACTGGTTTCATTGCTCCATTTATTATTTCATACATCATACACAACAAATATATTTTACAATCACGACACGTGTCAAATGTCACTTTGTGTCCCGCAGTGTGTGTGACATGGGCATCAACATCAATAAATAGTACTTCGGTACTTCACACATGACACAGATTTCCTTATTTATAAATTATGTTCTAATGTGGTTAATTACTGGGTTTGAAAAGAAACGTCTTTCTAGCTTCAAGTCATATTTAATAATAATAGAAGATTTTAACATAATACATAGAAAGCTTATGCCAATGGGTGGTCCACCATATTTGGATGGATACATGAGATGTTTTTATAAAGGTGACTTTACACTAGACTTAATTCTATAATATAGCGTACACACTAACACACTATATTTAGTACACTTCACTTCCGGGGATGAAGAAAAAAAAATGGGCTTACACTTTTTTTTTTGTATACTACTTAACAAAAAGTTTGGTTCTATCTTAATTATTTTAACATTTGATCCCATATCTTCTAATACGGTAAACGGTCCATTAAACTGTTCATCTAATTTTCCACTTTTTTCTGATTTTACTAAAATGAAATCGTCTTTATTGTAAACAACAGGATTAACATACTTATCATATTTAGTTTTTCTATTATATTTGCTATGTAACAAATTATTTCGGGCATCTTTATAAGCAACTTGCAACCTATATTTAAGTTCACTACAATAACTTTCTGGATTATACATAGTTTCTAATGTATTACATAATCTATTAGGGATATTACATTGTCTACCAAACACAAGTTCAAACGGTTGGTATTTTGTTTCAGTATGGACAGTAATATTAAAACTAAAACACCAGTATGGTAAACAATAAGACCAAGATTGCTTGTTTTTGTCGCAATAAATTCGTAAAAATGCGCCTAAATTTTTATGAGCATTCTCCAACGAACCTATTGATTGATGATGGTATGCTGTTAATGTAATACTAACTATGTTTAATAATTTACATACCTGTTTCATAGTGGCAGAAGTAAACTGAGTTCCTCGGTCAGTTGCTATTATTTTAGGGATGCCAAATCTTAAAATAAAATTATCAATTAACGCCCTAGCGACACTAACGGAATCCTTATTCTTAAGTGGATAAGCATCTATAAACTTGCTTAACTCACAATGAATGGTTAATATATACACATTTTCATCGTAATCTTTAGGCAGAGGGCCTACTATATCCATATATATCTGTTCGAATGCATATGACGCAGTTGGTGTTAGCGTCATATGCTCTTTTATGTATTTACAATGTTTAGATTTTTGGCATTTAGAACATTTTCTAATGAAATCTCTAACATCAGTTTCGAGATTTCGCCAGTAAAGTTCGTCTCTTGATAGTTTTGAGCATTCTACGTACACCCGCAGGGCCACTGGTGGGTATTAGATGAAAATAATTTAATATGAATGATTTTTATTCATCATTCTCAATCCTAGTTACATTCTTTAATATATGAATGCATGGTCCGGACCAATTTGTAGTCGACTTTATCTCATCACTTAAATCTTTTATAAAATTGTCATTACTTTTATCTCTTATTATACATATCTCTTCGATACAAAGCTATTTACAAAAATCACTCAACATGGTCACAAATTCGGCTCGCGAGAATTGCGCCTTAAAGTTGAGGTTAATGTATAACATTTGTCTACTCGGACAATAGGAAAAACATTTATACTCTTTACTAAGCCTATCTCCCTTTCGTAATTTATCTAACTCAGATGCCTCTATCAACTTCATTTCAACCGAATCACACGGCTTTCTTAATAACTCCACAACTCGAGGGTGATCAGTCCTTTCGTCTCCAGAGTTAATAAGGAAGGGTGTATCCTTTTCAACATTGCTCTCTCCATCTTCTTGCATTTCTTTCTTTTGCTTTCTAGTTAATACTGCCATAACTTGCTCATTCATGCCTTTTAAATCATTAGATGTAATATTTATTCTTGACAAAGCATCGGCTCTTACGTTTTCTTTACCTTTTATATACTCAATTTGGAAATCATATTCCTATAACACCAATCTAAATTTCATTAAACGACTGGATGGATTTCTCATACCGAATAAATATAATAAGGGTTTATGGTCAGTCTTAATGGTGAAATGTCTACCATATAAATACGGTCTGAAGTATTTTACAGAAGATTAAGATATAAAATTTCTTTTTTAAAAAATTGGCATTTTGTTGGATTTAATTTAAAATTTACTTTTTTAAGTCTCTCAAATACATCAATTAAATTTCTGTGTATTTTTGATCTTCTTGCTTAAGGGGAATTTGATAATATCCAGAATTTAAATCTAAATGGGAAAAATATATAGAACCTGAAAGTGAATCTAAAATTTCAGTAATATTTGGAAGTGGGAACCTATCATTTTGAATATTTTCATTTAATTTTCTGTAGTCTACAACCAAACGCCGTTTTTTTTTCTCCTGCTTTGTCACTTTTTTTAGGGACTAGTAATATTGGACTAGACCAATCACTTTTAGATTCTTCTATTATATCGTCCTTAAGCATATTTTCAATTTATTGAACTTCAGCTTTCAAAGATTGGGGCATTCTATAGGATTTTATATAGACTGGGCAAGTATTGGGCTTTAATGTAATTTTCTGTTCATAAATGTCTGTCCTTGTTAGTCGGTCACCTGGCAAATGAAAAATGCCTGCATATTTCCTACAAATACTACTAATAGATTTATTTTCTTCGGGATTTAAATGATTTAAATTTAAGATAGAAGACAGAGTATCTGCTCTTTTGACATTTGATTCATTTTTATTAAAACTACAAATATTATAATTATCCAAGGCATGAATCTCAGCGTGAATCTAGGTAACCGTATATTATTCTCACTAGTATTTAAAATTTTAATTGGTACCTTACCATCCTTTTCATTCACAATTGTGCTTCCTAAAAACAATTCTTTAAAGAGTTAGGTAAACCTGATTCTACAGCTACATAGTGAATCGACTCACTTCGCGCAGGGATTAATAAATAATCCGAAGTATAATCTGGTGTTTCATAAATTTGCATTAGATATTGTTTTCCATTTGAGTTAAGACCCAAAGTATTAGAATTCAACAATATATCGCAACCAAAATTAGTTAAAAAATCTAATCCAATAATGCCATCTACTTTTAAAGATAAATTCCTAAAAATATAAAGTTTCGGGCATCTTTATAAGCAACTTGCAACCTATATTTAAGTTCACTACAATAACTTTCTGGTTTATACATCGTTGCTAATGTATTACATAATCTATTAGGGATATTACATTGTCTACCAAACACAAGTTCAAACGGTTGGTATTTTGTTTCAGTATGGACAGTAGTATTAAAACTAAAACACCAGTATGGTAAACAATAAGACCAAGATTGCTTGTTTTTGTCGCAATAAATTCGTAAAAATGCGCCTAAAATTTTATGTGAATTATCCAACGAACCTATTGATTGATGATGGTATGCTGTTAATGTAATACTAACTATGTTTAATAATTTACATACCTGTTTCATGGTGGCAGAAGTAAACTCAGTTCCTCGGTCAGTTGCTATTAATTTAGGGATGCCGAATCTTAAAATAAAATTATCAATTAACGCCCTAGCGACACTAACGGAATCCTTATTCTTAAGTGGATAAGCATCTATAAACTTGCTTAACTCACACTGAATGGTTAATATATACACATTTTCATCGTAATCTTTAGGCAGAGGGCCTACTATATCCATATATATCTTTTCGAATGCATATGACGCAGTTGTTGTTATCGTCATAGGCTCTTTTATGTATTTACAATGTTTAGATTTTTGGCATTTAGAACATTTTCTAATGAAATCTCTAACATCAGTTTCGAGATTTCGCCAGTAAAGTTCGTCTCTTGATAGTTTTGAGCATTCTACGTACACCAGCATGGCCACTTGTGGGTAGTAGATGAAAATCATTTAATATGAATGATTTTTCTTCATCATTCTCAATCCTAGTTACATTCTTTAATATATGAATGCATGGTCCTGACCAATTTGTAGTCGAATTTATCTCATCACTTAAATCTTTTATAAAATTGTCATTACTTTTATCTCTTATTATACATATCTCTTCGATACAAAGCTATTTACAAAAATCACTCAACATGGTCATAAATTCGGCTCGCGAGAATTGCGCCTTAAAGTTGAGGTTAATGTATAACATTTGTCTACTCGGACAATAGGAAAAACATTTATACTCTTTACTAAGCCTATCTCCCTTTCGTAATTTATCTAACTCAGATGCCTCTATCAACTTCATTTCAACCGAATCACACGGTTTTCTTAATAACTCCACAACTCGAGGGTGATCAGTCCTTTCGTCTCCAGAGTTAATAAGAAAGGGTGTATCCTTTTCAACATTGCTCTCTCCATCTTCTTGCATTTCTTTCTTTTGCTTTCTAGATAATACTACCATAACTTGCTCATTCATGCCTTTTAAATCATTAGATGTGATATTTATTCTTGACAAAGCATCGGCTCTTACGTTTTCTTTACCTTTTATATACTCAATTTGGAAATCATATTCCTATAACACCAATCTAAATTTCATTAAACGACTGGATGGATTTCTCATACCGAATAAATATAATAAGGGTTTATTGTCAGTCTTAATGGTGAAATGTCTACCATATCAATACGGTCTGAAGTATTTTACAGAAGATTAAGATATAAAATTTCTTTTTTAAAAAATTGGCATTTTGTTGGATTTAATTTAAAATTTACTTTTTTAAGTCTCTCAAATACATCAATTAAATTTCTGTGTATTTTTGATCTTCTTGCTTAAGGGGAATTTGATAATATCCAGAATTTAAATCTAAATGGGAAAAATATATAGAACCTGAAAGTGAATCTAAAATTTCAGTAATATTTGGAAGTGGGAACCTATCATTTTGAATATTTTCATTTAATTTTCTGTAGTCTACAACCAAACGCCGTTTTTTTTTCTCCTGCTTTGTCACTTTTTTTAGGGACTAGTAATATTGGACTAGACCAATCACTTTTAGATTCTTCTATTATATCGTCCTTAAGCATATTTTCAATTTATTGAACTTCAGCTTTCAAAGATTGGGGCATTCTATAGGATTTTATATAGACTGGGCAAGTATTGGGCTTTAATGTAATTTTCTGTTCATAAATGTCTGTCCTTGTTAGTCGGTCACCTGGCAAATGAAAAATGCCTGCATATTTCCTACAAATACTACTAATAGATTTATTTTCTTCGGGATTTAAATGATTTAAATTTAAGATAGAAGACAGAGTATCTGCTCTTTTGACATTTGATTCATTTTTATTAAATCTACAAATATTATAATTATCCAAGGCATGAATCTCAGCGTGAATCTAGGTAAACGTATATTATTCTCACTAGTATTTAAAATTTTAATTGGTACCTTACCATCCTTTTCATTCACAATTGTGCTTCCTAAAAACAATTCTTTAAAGAGTTAGGTAAACCTGATTCTACACCTACATAGTGAATTGTCTCACTTCGCGCAGGGATTAATAAATAATCTGAAGTATAATCTGGTGTTTCATAAATTGGCATTAGGCATTGTTTTCCATTTGAGTTAAGACTCAAAGTATTAGAATTCAACAATATATCGCAACCAAAATTAGTTAAAAAATCTAATCCAATAATGCCATCTACTTTTAAAGATAAATTCCTAAAAATATAAAGTTTATGACGAAATGATTCATTATGTTTAGTGTTCAATGTTAAATACACGTGACCATGACACTTCACGCAACCTCCTATTCCATTGGCTTCAATATTACTTCTATAAATTGTAGTATTTTTCGGTAATATTTTGCTTTTTATAATTGACAAAGAAGCACCAGTATCTAATAAAAAATAATATTTATGTTTATTTAATTCAAAAATTACTATTTTATGCTTATTGTTCAATGTAAAAATATAATCTTTAAATCCGAAAAAACAGTTTAGTCTCCTGTTCTTTTTTGTCTTTATTGATATTTTCACTATCAGGGCTATTCACATTCATAAAAACGCATTACGATTGTTACTGCGATTAAGACCCCTAAAAAATTTACCTCGATTTGAATATTGAAAACGCTGTACATGTCTAGTATACTTACCACGTGGAAAATATTTATGATTATAATTATTTAGTTGTTGGCTGAATTCTCTCTGGTCGTAATATCTACAGTGTTTCCCAATAGGGATGATAGGATTTAGATAGCTCACAGCCGCCATCTTGGTTGTTTAACATTGACATTTGTGTTGTTTTGTGTTCAGTAATATTTGCCATTTAATCATAAACCAGTTCACGTTACCTCAACGTTTGGAAATTGTCCAAAATTTCTATCAAAATTCGAGAAGTATTGTCTCTACTCAAAGAGCATTTTGTGCTGAATATGGTCGTCATGGTGCACCGTCTGAGCTCGCTATACGTCGCATAATCCAAAAACTGGAAAGTGAATATTCTTTGCACGATAGTAGACCACCAACACGACAACGGACAGGCCGTAGTGAGGAAAATATTGCCGCCGTATCAGCTAGTGTCGAAGAAAATCAAAATGTTTCCGTTCCACGACGTGCACAAGAATTGGGCTTATCCAGAATGATAACCTGGCGAATTTTACGTATGGATCTTGGCCTACATCCATACAAGGTTGCGTTGGCACAAGAACTCAAGCCAGCAGACCATCAATTACGTCGTGAATTTGCTGATTGGGCACTTGAAATGATAGAAACGGACACCGAATTTCATAGGAAAATCATCTTTTCAGATGAGGTTCACTTTTGGCCTAATGGTTATATGAACATACAGAATTGTCGTTACTGGAGTGAGTCAAATCCAAGAGTTGTTCATGAAACACCATTACATCCTGAAAAATTGATTGTTTGGTGCGGATTATGGTACGATGGAAACATTGGCCCGTGCTTTTTCAAAAACGACGAAGGCCGTACTGTTACTGTCAATGGCGACCGTTATCGTGACATGTTGAACGATTTTTTTTCCTGAAGTGTATGAAATCGATGCGGACGACATTTATTTTCAACAAGATGGTGCAACATGCCACACTGCGACCGTCACAATGGATTTATTGCGTGATAAGTTTGGTGAGTCGGGTATTTCTCGCAACAGTCCTCGCAATTGGACTATTTTTTGTGGGGTTATGTTAAATCTCTAGTGTATGCCAATAAACCAGCAACGATTCAAGACCTTGAACGCAACATTCGAGCGACTATAGCGGCCATACCAGCCGATATGCTGCACCGAGTCATCGAAAATTGGACCGATCGTATTCACCAGTGCAACCAAGTCGTGGCGGTCATTTGAACGATATTTTGTTTAAACCATAAACAGCATAAAATTTCCTATCAAATAAAGCCAATGAGCACGAAATTCGGAGATATATTATATGTTTTATTTCAATATCAAAACATATTGTTCTTAATGGGAAACCCCATATTATTAGAATAATTATTATTTTTGTACCTACCTCGAAATCCTCTTTTACCAACTGAGGCATTTCTTAGGTGCATGACATCAGCATTTGTTGAGGTAGAGGGCAAAGAAATCTCTTCGTTCTTCGCCGCTTGGATGTCATCTTTAAGAGAGTTGTAATTCCTACCTACTATTATGATACTAAGTTTATTATTTTTAGACCATCCGAAAACTGTTTAATTGCTAACCTTTCGTTCATTGGTTTTAAAATACTATAATGTGAAGGGTCTGTAAAAAGATTTTCTATTTCGGTTCCATATTCATCTACCGATCTCCAACCCTGAGTAGTCTGTTGAAGACGTTCTTGAATAGCCGTAAATGATTTTTTCGTTAAAAGATTAACTTTCATATCACTGACGACATCTTTAACAGAAGTATAATCTATCGACATGCGCAATTTAGCATTTTCGGATAATCTACTCTTTAAAATAAATTTAATTAATAACGGGATTTCCAAATCTTTAAGCATATCCGCATACATTTCGATACTATCAATTAACCTTTTTGTGGTCTCTTCCACACCGTCCATGACTGGCAACAAACTACAAGCCGTTTTTAAATCGAAATCCATTTTTGTAGAATTATTTTCTGGCTTAATACACAATTTCTTAATTTCTAAATATAGTATGTATAAGGTTTGGAAAAATAAATACCGTATCTGTTCTTACACGAATGTCCTTCAATTGAATTCTTCGACTGGTTGGTTCCAGGAGCGTGACGCGTACGGCAACGAGGTGAACGTCTCGGCGAAGCGGCTGCCGGTGGCGTACCTGCTCGTGGACGTGCCGTGCGGCGTCGCGCCCGCCACGCTGCGGCCCACCTTCGAGCCCGGCGCCGCCTTCCCGCCCGCGAATCGCCCGCTGCAGCAGCACGTGCAGACGCTGCGCGCGCTGCACCGCCACCTGCAGCAGTACGAGCGCTTCCTCGACGCCGCCTCCGACTTCCACGTGCTGCTCTACATGGCCACCAACGACGCGCTGCCGCTCTCGCTGGAGCAGCTCGGGCCGCTGCTGGACGCAGTGCGCGAGCGCGACGCCGCCGCCGCCGACGCGTGGTGCGCCGCGCCGCACGCCGCCACGCTTCTACGCCTCGCGCGCGCCGCCGATGAGGCCGAGCCCGCCGCCGCGCCCGCGCCCGCGCCGGCGCTCGCGGCCGCGCCCGACGCGCACTGGGTGTGCCCGCTCTGCACCTTCCACAACGCCGCGCCGCTCGACGCCTGCGAGATGTGCGCCATGCCGCGGTGAGACGCTCGCCCCGCCCCGCCCCGCCCCGCCCCGCCCCGCCCCGCCGCTGCCACTAGCGTCGCACGACAATTTATACGTATGTGTGTGTTTGCAGGAACGCGATGTAAATAGACGACAGCGCCGAGCGCCGAGCCCCGCGGCGCCCCCGCGCCCGCTCCCCGTGCCCCGCGCCCCCGCCAGCCCCCCGCACGCCCCTCGTGTTCTGTAGCGTACTGTAAGACATTAATTAATAAACATTATTTTATTGTAACAGCTTCCAATTATTCGCGTCCCCGCCGACCGCAGCGGCGCAGCGGGCCCGCACACCGCACCCCGCACACCGCACACCCCGCACATAGTGCTGTCGTTCACATTGTGTTGTTCCTTTTCACTATATCAGATAACAATCTGTGTAACTGTTGTAATGTGTCGCGGGCTGTGTGCGCGTCCATACGCGCAGCTCGCGGCCGAGCGATTCCAAATCAAAATCCGCCATATTAGTTTCAACAACGGCGACGAGCGGCGCGGGTCGGGGACACCTCGATAGCTACGAGGAATATATGAGATATGTACTCGTATATTATACTTACACACAATCGCGGTGTTCTAAGAGACTTTGAATGTAAATATTAAAGTTAATGTAAGTAATGTCTGTGCGTCGATGAACGATGATGACTTGATATATTATTTGCGAGCAACATTTGTACGCTGCGAGCCGCGGCCGATGTGTCAATAAAGTTTTAGAAAATATCCGTACGTTTTTAATTTCAATTTATTCACGTGTGCTGGTCGGGAGGGGTCGGGAGAGGTCGGGACACTTGCAAATGATTGCAGATGAATGAATGAGAGCAATAACGTGTGAGTATTTAGTGCCAACAAACACAATATGGTTATAAATTGTTTATAACATTACAAATACAGTATTGGTGTGATAATTAACTACACAACGGTCTGTTATGTGATATGTACTCGAGTCATCTAACTCACCTCGTTGAGGCACTGCATGTATCAGTAAAGTTTTATATAAAGGAAATATTATTTTATTTGATTTAAATAATGGTTTACACTTTATGGTGACATGATATATGTTTTTTTAATTGTAATCAAAAACATATAAAAATTATATACTTATAACATAGGTTTTTTGAGGATGCTCAAAATAAAACACAAATTGTTTCTCTGAAAATACAAAGAAGCGACATTTAAAGTTCACTAATATCGCCCCCTCTATTATATCTCTTTATTTTCTTACAAAATAAAAGTTCAAAATAAAATAAACATTCTCTGTCATTCAACTGACTTTCAGCTACAGATTATAAACGCCATTTGTATAAATGTCATTTCATTACATACATATATAAATTAGGACTAGTGTTGGCAATGCGCTTGCCAATATAATATAATATAATATATGCAACACAGTTATCATGTCTTAATGTATTCCAAATAACTCCCAGATTAAAGTAATTTGGTAAAATGGGGTAAAAAGTGTTACTCTGTTTGTACTGAGGAAATAGAACACATAAACATTATAGATGTGGGATACTCATCTCGATAGCGGGCTCGATCGCCTCGACGGGGAGTTACAAATGATACGCAATGCACTTCGTTTTTCGGTAGTTGGGCTTCAGGCATAAATAAGAAACAACTTGGCACCATGTGATTTTATTTAAAACATGTGTTGTTGTGACTAAGACATTGATTTACTGCTGCTCTACACGGTTTGTATTAGAAAACTATAGTAAATGAAATAAGCAAAAAAATACTTAATAAAAAATAACATTTTTTTTGCTGTAAGAAAATATGTTTCATAATACAAGCCTGAGGTTTAGTTATATACTTCTTTTGGGTTCTTTAGAAAGGTAAAGTATATATCTATCGGCCATCGCCAAGGCCGTGGCGCTAGCGATGATGACGAGTCCAATGATGAATACATTGGTGACAATGGAACATGAGAAATGACATCACAAGGGACCACGCCATCTATAGTTAAGATTTTTTTATAATCCTTCATCTTTTTCCTTAGAATCTTAATCAGGTTTATTTTGATAATCGGCAGATTAATTGTATTAATTAAAAATAATTGGAAGTACATTACGTGTTATATTGCTTACTTAATAAGACTTACTGGATACACATATGCTACAAATTTCATAAACATATTTTAAACGATTACTTAAATATTAACGCCATTTTTAA
Organism: Dryadula phaetusa; assembly: GCA_032432895.1. Lineage (NCBI taxonomy): Eukaryota > Metazoa > Arthropoda > Insecta > Lepidoptera > Nymphalidae > Dryadula > Dryadula phaetusa. The sequence goes on from JAOYRS010000022.1 coordinate 1,779,502, forward strand.
ATTTTTTAAAGGAAAAAAATACAAACTAGTAAGTTTATATAATTCTATTACACTTTTTAGATTAAGGCACTTACAAAGTACTTGTAATTAACAAGGTGGTATTAATTTTGGTTTGAAGAAGTACCTTACTAGCTGATATGGAAATGATAATTATATCATTACTGCAAATCCCCCGCCAGCGTTGTATTGTATTGTATATAAAGACCAACAACCCACCCAAACCCACAGTGAGGAGAGTTACGGTCAGGATTGGTAACATCTTAAAAAGAGCTTCCATTAAAACTATATTTAAGCCTAATAAAAAGATGAGCCAATGCTTCAGACCCGTGTAAAGTACTATTCCCTTGCAATGTGCAGGTGATAATATCAATATACGCCTCAGGGATCCCTTTTGATCGCAATGCCCACCAGATGCATTGACGAGGCATACAGTCAAAGGCCTTCTGCCGATCTAAAAATTTTACAAGCAGAGCTCTCCTATTTTCCCTGAACTGAGCTGTCAGTAAGCACGAGAACACCAAGAGAGCCCAATGATTTGCACAGAGTAACAAGTCCGAGATTAGAAGGTGGTCGGGTCGGAAGACTGCACGGATGCTGAGTATTCAGGAGCTCCTTGAAGTAGGAACTCCATCTCTCCTTCACAGAGTTATGGTTACGTCAAAGACATTTTGCAATGTCCTGCGCCGCTTTATCCCTAGCACGTGTCAATTTGTAAATGAACTTCTGCCCCTACGCAGTTTCAAGTTTATCACATCGTGTTGACAACTTTTCACTGCGGACTCTGGCATCAGCTCTTTTACTGGCACGTTTGGCTGCTATACAACCTACTCTGTCTTTAGGAGAGCCGGTGGTTTGACGGATCTCCTCCTGCACTTTGTCATTCCACCACCATGCCTCCCTATCGATGACTCGTCCTCCCCTAGAAAGACCAAGAACTCGTTTACCCGCCGCAATAATTGGTGACTGGGCTTGATCCCAAGCTTCCTGAGCAGTTTCGGTTTTGGTCGATATATTTTGACTCTCAACCTCAGCCAGGAAGTCAGTCTGGTCGGTCCATTCAGCAACCACCACTTGATTATAGGTTAACGTTTCTCAGCTACTTTCTTTTTCGGGGTAAAAACAGATTTTCAACCGGAATTACTTTACAGTTCGTCACCCTGCTTATATGACACCGCCTGGTCAACAGATAATATATCTGAGTTGAGTGAGACCCGCTCTTATGGGTGATAAGGTGCTGAGGATTCTTTTGGAAGAACGTGTTCACGACAGCCAAGTCAGACACAATACAGGTTCTTAGAATATTTTCTCCGTGAACACGTTCATACGTTTCCGCATTCCTGCCTACGTGACCGTTCAAATCCGCCTCAACTATGATCACTTCGGCAGCCGGTATAGCACGTAGAACCTCTTCAAACTACTCCGAGTATGATTCCTTATCGGCCACGCTACAGCGCGCCTATTCCTAAGCTCTTTAGTTAGCAGAGCTTAGGAATCTCCCACGTCCAGAATGGGCGTGGGCGATTCCTAAGCTCTGCGGTGGTATTACAGTCAGCTTTGTGTGAGTATACTATGAATAAGCCCAACCATCAGGTTTCATTAACCTCATATCATCGCTAGGAAAAATAAATATATTCCTAGAATGATCCGCGAGGCTATTGAAATTAAAAAATATCTTAATTTTAATTGAGAAGATAGTTGGAAACCCTACCACCTGGGACCCAGTTGTAAATATTTTAAATTTCAAATCTACCACATTAGAGACAAAGATATAGTCAGCTCATTCTGCAAGAATCCAAGACAGTACGCGTAATATTAAGAAAAATATGATATATGTATCTAATATAATTAATTTTTGTATCAACCAATTGACTAATGCCATCTCATTCTACCCACAAATGTGACCACGGACTACTGAATTTAATCTTTTGCAGACTAACAATAAGGAAAAAATTGTATTTGGTGTAAATAATAAAACAACGGTGTGGTTTTGTAGAAATTTATTTAATATTTACAATTTTATATTTAAGCGGCTGACGAGACAATCACAGCGGCACGCGTCCGAGCGGCACCGATACATAATATAATAATAAAATAATTCCAGCAATAGCATTCACACACACCGTCACGCGTCACGTGTCACGTGTCACGCGTCACGCGTCACGTGCCACACCTCGATACCACTCGTTCGTACTTGATATGTGTGCTTTGAAGCACTTACACTGCGCGCGTCGTGTTCGTCATATTTTCGTGGACTTTTTATTTTTTTTTGTAGTTTTCTCTGCGACGGTAGGAAATACATTAAGAGTCTACACATTCATTCTCTTTACCTTCCGTCCGCTCACACACACACACGCACACACATACACACTGCGACCGCTCGCGGCGACTCACGACATTATATTACATTACAAGTGCCTAAATTATATACAAGTTTGATGCGCACTCGCACATGTCTCGCCGAGGTCGCACGTCATGAACACTTTAAAAATATACAAGTATATTCTTGAAGATGTACCTTATTTCAGTGAAATGTAATTTAGTATACTGAGCTTGCGACATCGGGGCGGCGAGGCGTGGCGAGGGCGCGGCGCCGCGAGGGGCCCCGTGCACTCCGTGGAAGCCGGTTTGGGTTAATGCATTATGCAGTGCACTGCTTCCTCAGTCGCGCGTGACACAATTGAGCTAACATACAAATCGATTCCGAGTCGATTTGAGAATTTATCGTTAAAATACCTCGAGGAGGTCCTCGGAGTCGGAACATTTAAAATAGATCGTTCAAGTTATATACAATTTTATTTAGAATGAGAGACATTATCGACTACTGCTGCGTGGCGGGCGCCGCGGGGGCGGGCACGGGGGTGGCGGGCGCGGGGGCGGGGGCTACGCGCATCGGCGGGAAGTGTCTGGGGTCGCGCAGGTCGAAGGCGCCGCGCGGGGGCGAGCCCGCCAGCGCCGCGCCCAGCTCCGCCGCGCGCTCCGACTCTGCGGGGACAGATGCACTGACTACACACTGAGGCCATCCCCCGTGCTCCCAGTTGGCCTCCTCTAGGCCTAGCCCTCGTAGTGTCAATAGCGAGTGCGACTCGAGAAGAGGACGACTGGGAACACGAAAGTGCGACACATTTTTCTCCGAGGCCATGAACCAGTTGCGTCGTGAAAAATATACAGTTTTTCTAAATGATGAAATTCATGTGAAAAATGTACAGATACTTAGTACAGATCGGAAGAGAAGCGTGATACAGTGTAGTTCGGAAATATAAATAAAGAATAGTGGTAATAGTACTGCGAATGAAAACCGCTTACGTTACACAAATATTGAACAATGAGAGGAGACAAAATCCTTATAAAACGTATCACACAGCATTTAAACTTATCTAATGACAAACTATACACTAGTACATGCCAAGCGATGAGGTCAGGTGACATTCTCTACACATATCCATAACGTACGGGTTACATACGAATATTGATAAACGCTAGTCACAAATTGCAAAGAAGCGGCACAGAGCTGCGCGGCGCATAGCCCCGGACGCAGGCGGAGAGGGGCGCTGCGACCCGACACCGAGTCACCTACCTGCGGCTGCGGCGCGCCGGCGCCTCCGCGTGCTGTTACCTGCGCTCCGCGTCGGCGGCGCCTCACGCGGCCGCGTCGCCCGCCGCCTCTACGCGCAACAAACACTGGGTGAGCGCCGAACTGCCATACTCACGGTCCGCTGTCACTGACACGCGTGCACTGTGCCGCAACGCGGGGCGGCGCTCGCGCACGGGGCGGCGAGCGCGCGCGCGCGGGGCGGGGGCGGGCGGGGGGATAAGCGAGCAAACAAGGTTGAAAAGAGCAAACACGAGTGTGTCGGTGGGCGACGCCGCGCAGACGCGGCGGGGAGCCGGGGTGTCCGGGGGGCGGGGGCGGGGGCGGCGGCTAGCTACCTGTCATGTGGTCCGGGAGTCTGCCGCGCAGCGCGCCCGCGTAACTGCAGCCCGACGCGGCTGCGGGGAACAACTCGTGAGGGGCGAGCGCGGGCCGCCTCGCGCCGCGCACCGCCTCGCCGCCTCGCGCCTCTCGCCTCCGGGCGGGAGGCGCGAGGCGGCGGGGCGGCGCGTGGGCCTGTCGCGAGCAAACGGTACCGTGGTAGATATAAGTGAATGCATACAATATACTTATAATATATATTCATATAAGTAGCTTATGCCTAACTATGAGAATTTATCTTGGAGGGCATTTGGACACATGAGATTCGAGGTCAACAAATAAATAGATACGTAAAATAATAAAATAATAGTACATATGTTGTAAACATAACTGAAGTGCTACCCCGCGTGGACGGGAAGTGACGCGAGTGTGTTAAGAGACACAGAAGGCGGAGTGCGGGGAGGGGGGAGGGGTGAAGGAGGAGGTTTTCTGTTACTGTAGGGCGGCGGCGCGCGGCGGACGACACGGGGCGCCGCCCGCACGCGCGCCCGGCCCGGCTGACGTCACACATCACTGCCTCTCTTTACGAGTACGTAAATATCGCGCCAGTGACATGTGGCGCTCAATATTTCATCGAACAACGTAGACCGGCAGCAATATTTATTTAAACCAGCATCGAACGGGAAAGAGTTACAAACTAGCGAGCGTCACTAACGCGACGGGGCGTACCTTCCACCGCTGGCGCCGGCGCGGCGTCGAGCAGGCGGTGCGTGCGCAGCAGCGCGCACTCGCCGCCCTCCGCCGCGTCCAGCGCGTACACGTACACCACGCCGTCCGACGTGGCCACCACGAGGCGCGCCGCGCGCGACACGCCCGTCACCGCCGCCACCGCGCGCCGCGCCGCCCGCGGCAGGCGCGCCGCCGCGAAGGCGCGGCCCTGCGTCAGCACGTCCGCCACCTGCGCCGGCAGGTAGCCCGCGCCCGCCGACACCGCCTGCGACAGCCAGTCGATCCAGCCCGCCTCGGCCGCGCCCGCCGCCGCGCCCTCGCCTCCCGCCGCGGCGCCCGCCTCGCCGCCCGCGGTCGCGCCCGCGCCCGCCGCCGCGCCCGCCTCCGCCAGCCGGAACACGTGCACGGTCTCGGTGTTGGAGGTGGCGGCGAGGTAGGCGCCGCACGCGCTGAAGGCGAGGCACGCTATGGACACGCAGCGCTTGACGCCGCGCCGGAACTCGTAGAGGCGCGTGCGCTCGGGCACGGCGAACACGCGGATGACGGTGCCGCGCTCGGAGGCGGTGGCGAGGCGGCGCCCGCACATGGACCAGGCGAGCGCGGCCAGCGGGCTGTCGTGCGCGCTGATCACGCACTTGGCGTTGAGGTGCACGGCGTCAAAGATCTGCACCTCCCCGACGGCGCTGGAGCCCGGGTACGCCACGTAGCAGTGCTCCACGCAGGGCGACAGCGCGCACAGGCCGCGCGCGTTGGGCGGCGTGTCGCGGATCGTGTGGAGGATCTTCATGTCGCGAATGTTGTGGATGTGCAGCGACTCCTCCAGGCACACGATCAGCCTCTGTCGACCACAAATGAACACACACGGTCATAGTGGTACTGCCCACGCCGCCACTCGCTCCTCTATGTTATTATATAAGTTAACAAACTTACGGATCGGTTGAGCTTCACCGCCAGGATCGTGTTACTGTAGCTGTAGTTGCATATCTCTGTGCCTTTCTTGTAGTGGCACACTATCAACTTTCTGTAACAAAAGCGATCGTGTGAAACGAGTAAGTAATAAAATCCATTACCGCCGCGACACATCTATTGCAGTCATGTGTTACGCGACGTATTCTGGCTACATGTACATGGCCGATTAAATATTTAATAAAGTTAAATCCAGGACTCCGGAACCTTGCAATCAATCAACAAATTTGTTTCGAAAACGACTTGTTTCGACAACGCAACGTAACTCTAGGCTCTCAGCTGTTCATACCGAAATGTCACCGAAAATACGATAAAAGTACATACTCTCCCCTGATTAGCACAAAGATGGCAATAGCTATCGATTAATCAGACGCCTTTCAAACTGCGCCACAATAACATCATAGATAAAAGATAAAATATATAAACAACAGCGGCTGATAAAATACAATAACATTAACATTCCTAGAACACATCTACTTCCAGCGGAGTTGCGATGACGTAACTACATAACATAACAACAAATTAAATTTCTAGAAACGACGCTTAATATTAATGCGTATTAAAAATTACAAAAATAAAATAGACCAAAAACGCGCCAGGTGATTCTGCGTGACGCGTGGGCGTGGGCGTGCGCGTGCGCGTCAACAGGCACGCGCGCCGCGGGGGCGGTGTCGCCAGCACGCATGCTTCACGTGAGCGCTCTACCCCCCACGAGAAATCACCACACTTTAAACTTTAATTTCAACTTGCTATTTACCAGTAGGGTCGCCATTTATGATGTAAGTATAACGCTTTATACTGGCTTAAGAGTAATATAAGTATATATGATGTCAGTGTGTACAGTCCACTGGCTCCCAGTCGCTGCAGACGTCACGCCGCGCCGCACGCAGCGCGCACCGCAAAAACATGAGTGACGATCACGAAAACGAGTACCTGCATACTGCGTCATGTGAACGTCGTACGATTGTATCGCCAGGATTAATATAATCATATTTTATTCGAAACAATAATTAACTTGCGCCGTAGTATTTATGAAACCTGAGGATTTGTATAAGTGAAAGAACGCAACAACATCGCAAGTTCCCTTGTGTATGTATGTATGTATGTATGCATGTATGTGTTAAGAGGATGTGGAACAGTAGAAGCTCATGCCTACCGTGATCAGCTCAAGTAATGTGAACAACCGATACTGTCCAACTTTTCCTGCTAGATCTTCTTGATGTATTACTTTTTTTTATTTATTTAACCTTTTATAATTCTTTCACGATAGAGACTTATATATTATAAGAGGCGAAGATTAGGACATATTGTCATCAGGTCGCGAACCATCAAGAAAAACCCGCTCGCAGAGTGTTTCCAAATTAAACGAATTTAACTTTAATGAGTTGTACAGCATGAGCAAGTGTTAAGACAGGAGTTTTTCCATCCACTGATAATAGCAAGTGCTATCGCACGGCGCAGCGCGCACCGTGCAGCGTGCACCGCGCCCCCCGCACCGCGCAGCGTGCACCGTCCGCCAACGCCGCCAGCGCGAGGTCAATGTCCTACACGTTTTTATATCAAAACAGTTGTCTTTGATTACAACAATTTAGCGACGAAAGTTTTAAATTAAATATCATTCTTGTTTCCAATTTACGTGTCACGCACTTTAACGTAAACATTACTTTTATACTTCGAAA
>JAOYRS010000023.1:0-100630 GCA_032432895.1 Dryadula phaetusa
TTAAAATTACGAAAAATATATCATAAAATCATGGTAACAAATTAAACGTAATCTTTCGACCGTTCCAATAAGAAACGGATAAATATACTTTAAAATCTTATATGACATTTAACTGTAGAAAGTGTCAGGGTCACGTGACGTTTCAGCAAAATATTTTTATAAATATATATCAATATCTTTTCCATAGATACTTTAGTAAGTTAAAAAAAATACTTAAATAAAATAGTTTCATACACGCATCACTATGGGTATACAAATATTGAAATGAGTGAGAGACTATGTAACTCTCTTCGTAACTACTTTCACTCAAAACTCCATAACATAACGTTTCGTAACGATGTGCAACACGGACCAACTACCACCCTTTACATTGACAATATAAGCAAGGTGAAAATATTGACACACTTATTACGGTAAGCTATGATTAAGCGAAATTTCAGTTGACACTAACATTTCACATTTCTACGTATTTAAGGGGCCCTACTAGGGACCTACTACTAGTAATTAATATCCTTATCCATGCCATTTATACAAACATATTAACATATACATATATTTTAGCATATACCCATACACATTCACACAAATATATTACGTTTTATTAGTTAAAGCTCAAAATTAAACTTACTATTTATAATTAGTTTGTAATTAAATAAAGCATCCTAATGTTTCACCTATAGGTACTGTACGAAGATGGCAAACAAGCGTGCGAGCAATACTATCCTACCGTCATACAGTAACACTAGTACGGAGATTCGTCACATTTTGTTAGCCTAACCTTGCAATAGGAAATATCTTTGAGATGTACACTGCTATTGGAATAGGTTAAGGTTTTGTGTCATAATAAACAAATAAATAAATAAATATGCTTGACGTCATTTGAGAGAAAATTACTGCCCAAAAACAGGCCGTAATCCGTCTAGCGTAGGAATGAAATAATTTAATAATCGAACTCCGAATATTTTAATATGTTATATATACCAATAAATAAAAACGTCGAGAAGAAACAGTCCACGAAGTGCTTCAAAACACTTCTTACTAGGCTTTCACAGATTGACAACACAAGAGCACCTAATAAAAACCGCTTCCCAATAACCTAAGTTTAAACATTTAATACTTAAAGCAAAACGTACATCACTGGGGCGTTCTTCAATACCAAAAAAATATTATTTTTCACGCTTTTATCCCGCATAGCAAGTTAGACAGGAAGTACCTAGTGTCAAGACACTCCGTACTTCTCTTTCCACCGAATTCACAAGATGTATTGCTTTGGTGACGGCTATTTATCAGTAGGTTATCGACTTGATTCAAAGTATTAAAAATTATCTTTCATTTTTGCGTTATACATATAAGTAATAAAGTTAATTGTTATTGACACACCCAGTACGTGGATTGACAAGCTTAGTAAGAATAGTTGAAAGTTAAAAGACATCTAAATGCCATAATAAGACCCACGTCGTCGTGTTCTAATAAGACCTCCAAGAAGCTTCTCATGATAAGAAGATAAGTAATATAGAATATGTAGATTATGTTTAGAAAACATTTTTGAAAAAACGTACAAAAATTAGAACGCAGCGGGATTCGAACCCGCACCTCTTGGAAACCGTCCAAGCGCTCTGACCGCTACGCCATGCGTTCACAGCGCGAAAATATTGGCAAATCCTAAATGTTTAATAACACTGTAAAAATAGTAAATTTATTTAAAAATAGGAAATTAAAGTTAAAATTACGAAAATTTCTTATAATCAATAGACGTTAACTTGGTCTTGAATTTTCTGTACTTTGATTCATCATTCATCAGATATTGTTAAATAATAATTATTATAAAATAATCAAACTATATTATTTGTGAATTTATTATTGAATATCATCTGTGGTTCTGGTTTTTATATTTATTATATTTTTACCACAAATTTAACTTGGTTAATAAGGTTTTGTGATTTTCGCGGTTTTCACAAATTTTAAATGAAACTATTTTAAACGGATTAACCACAATTCGACGTTTCGAATACTTTTCCGTGATCACAGGTCGTCAGTATTAGGGTACCTTTGTAGAAATTATACAAAAATGTTTATTATGATCATAATGTGAGAAAAAAAATATGTTAATATACTGTACTAGGATAAGTAAATACGTAATTTAATTACACGGGTGTGTTTATAGTGTCAATCAATGTTCTGTTAGTTAACTAATAAAGCCCAGGCTGTAATTTAAAATATCGAACATAAACAAGGCCCGTCAACAAGAACTAAAAGTGGTGAGTAGATTTTAAGATTTGCTTCAGTATAATTACAGTTAGCATAAATCTAACATTTATTTTATAAGCAGAAAACCAATGAAATACAAGTAATATACATTTACTAACACCTAATAAGGCCCACAACGGTTTTTTATGTGAAAATCTGTTCCAGCCATGGACATTTAGAATCATTGCTTTCTGAACATACAATTATTCGTATCTTCATCTAAATTTTGCAGTTATATTGCGGGCCTCATCGAGAACCGGAGTGCCGACGAGGCCCAAAGAAAGGGTCTCAAAACCATTAATTGTAAGCAACTGCAGATCGATTTAGTGTTTGTGTTTAGTACATTCTCTACAAATATGAACCGCTCCGAGTGAAGCGCGGGCTCACCGTCGTCGTCGGACAGCGCGGCGCCGCGCGCGCGCTGGCGGCGGCGCCTCTTGTCGCGGCGGCGCTCCTTGCGCGCCAGCTTCTCGGCCAGCGTGGTGCGGCGCGCCTCCAGCTGCTGCGACGCCGCTCTGGCACACGCAACACAACGAGTCAACACTCAACTTCTGAAGTTTCGTGTAATGGTTTAAATAGAATTAAATTATATTCTCAATCAATTCATTATTTTTTTTAACATCCACCATCGTAGATTTTATAAAAATACAGAAACATATAATCTATTATATGCTCGTGCTGGCTACCATTAATTTAACATGCCGGTTGACATTATTTTTTTTTAGTTAGCTGCAATTTACTTTAGGCAAACTTAATTTATTTACGTTTACGTTCAGAATCTATTACGTATTCAGAAGATTGCCTGATTGTAGAGATTTAGAAAATATTTATGTTTATTTTTATATGTATATATGTATATTATGATTATAATTCAATAAACAGTTAAAATATTAAATATATAATAAATATATAATAAAATATTAAATACAGTTAAATATTGTATCTATACAATACAAAAATTGTAAGTGAATTTGAAAGGAAAAGTTAACTACAAAAAAAGTTCAAGCTGCAGTAATATCATTGTTTATTGAATAGTCAGTTCACCGACACAGCATAAATTTCTAAAAGGGCGCCGCACCCCCCGCGCGCCCCGCGCCCCCCCTCGCGCCGCCGCCGCCGCGCCGCGAAACAGCGCGCGCCAGCGCGAGCAGCGCCGCCGACAGCGCGCGCGCCGCACGCGACCACACTCTACGCACAGCTACTGGTCAAAACAATGTCGGAAAAGCGAAAGCGAAGCCGAGCTGAAGTGTAGTACCTGGCCTCCTCTATCTGCGAGTTGAGCGTGAGGAAGTCGGGGCTGTCGCGCCGGCTGTGGCGCACCCCGTTGGCGCGCAGCGGGTCGCCGGCGGGCACGAGCGCGCCCAGCGCGGCGGACAGCGCGGCGCGCAGCGGCGGCGGCAGCGCGTCCGGCTGCGACAGGATGTGCTTGGGCACGCGCGCGCCGCACGCGAACTGCGCCACCTCCGAGCTGAAGTGGTTGCAGTTGTGCTCCAGCAGCCGGTACGCCGCGCCCCTGCGCACCACGCACCCGTATTTGAATAAAACACAAAATAAACGACACTTTGGCCTCGTAAACAAAATTCACAAGTTACATAAAATAATACGTAAGTATTGAGTCATACTGACGTGTAAGTGGTGGTGGCGAGTCCCTCGATGTACTCATTGAAGACGGCGTAGGGCACGAAGGTGGTGCCGAGCCGCTCCACCTGGTGCGGCGCGCCCAGCTGCGTGCTGCCCTGCAACACGGACACCCACACGACACCACTGTACTTATTGTTCTTTGTTTATTGTAACATCATTAAGAGTTTAGCAAATGATTATTTTTTAAACATTCTACAGTGCTATTGAGTCACCTGTTCATGTTCGATAATAGCAATGTTGATATTGTGAACTAAATATTTAATGATATGAATAAATTCCTATTCTACAGCGCGCTGGAATACAGTGTAAAAATACAGCGACCGCGACGCCCACAGACGCAGACGGGCTCCTGTGACATTTACGATGAGGAAAGGAACGCGAAGTCACCTTTACAGTTTGAGAGCATTCCTATGTGGAACGATTTAGGAACACATAACGGTGTTGACCGAGACGGGAGTACAGCGGAGGCGCGAGTGCGACAGGGCAAAGCGACTCCAATGTAGAGCGGACGAGGCGCGGCGAGGTGCGGACAGCCGACCACGTGCTATGCACTTTGGTCTCGCGAATTTTAGAACATGTTTTACCAGCACTATCTACATGGAAAGCTCAGTGAAGACTCACTATATTAATACACATTCTTACTTAGATGTGCAAATATTAATATAATAAAACATTGTAAACAAAACACCAGAGGCTGTTTCACAAATTAAGATGAGAAATAGACCTATTCAGTTAGTTTTTAGTCCCCGCTGCAAAGAGGGTGTTATGAGTTTGACGTGCAAGTGTGTGAATGTGTGTGTTTGTCCGTCTGCCTGTATTTGTCATCATAGCTGCCGAACGAATAAAGCGATTTCAATTTAGATTTTTTTGTATTAAAGGTGACTTATGCGTGAGTGTTCTTAGACATGTTTAATGAAAATCGGCTGAAAAAATGTGGGGAGTCAAAAGAACATGTTTGCAAGTATACTCCTGTGGAGTCTCAAATGAAAGCGCAGATAAAGAGAACATTGATGACTTAATCGGAAGTGTTATTAGCTTCGTTTGATGAGAAAGTTGGAGGTGGAAAAACTTTGACATGGAAATCCAACTTACTACACCTCAGTCTTTGTAATTCTGCTGTGTAATTGTCATGTCTTTATAAAAAAGAATATTTTGTTAGAGAAATGAACTAATAGAGGCCGGTCGTGGCGCAGTGTGACAGCGTCTGACTGTAACGTGATCGGTTGTGGGTTCGATCTCCACTCGGGGGTGATTATATTTAAATTATTTTCACTTCTTCGCTCTGGTAAGACAAAATGCGGCGTTGAGTTCCACCACTCAACACGCAATGTCTCGAATTCGGTGGAAAGCGAAGTACGGAGTGTCTTGACACTAGTAACTTTCTGCCTACCCTGCTATGCGGGATAAAAAAAATGAACTAATATAAACATTAAGTAACGTTTAATAATTATAAAAAATAAACTAGTTATTAATAACTAAAACATAAGCGACCGAGTGAGTACCTTATATGTAATCTTTATCTTAAATATAAATTTGAAAATTTTTGACGTGAATCTACGTTTTAATAAGTATGTACGAACCTATAAAAACTTACCTTTAAAGCATAAAAAATTAAAAGAAGCTCAATCTTAAAGCACCCAAGTATATATTAATAATTCTAAATCAATACGTCACGTTGGGGGACCGCTCCAAATCTAACAATTTAATTACTCCTCCCGCATCGCCAGTGCCGCAATATACCTATTTTCCGAGTTGCAGTGGAATACTTTAACACCTATTTGCTTTAAATTTAACACAAAAAAATAATAATAAATATTTGGTAAAAGACTAAATAGGCATGTGATAATTATGAAAGAAAATCGTAGATTATAAATAATCGGTACCGGTCCCCCAACGCGGCGTATTTTTTTAGAATTATTACATACTTGGGTGCTTTAAGACTAAGCTTCTTTTGTTATTTTATACTTTTAAAGGTAAGTTTTTGTGTTGGAGGTTATTTTTGATTATTAACTTATTTTTATAACAGCAAACTTTTCAAAACATATCTCATACAGAGAGGAAAAAACTTTCAACAATATTCGCGTAGGGAGGGTAATAATTGTACCTAATGGTCAGCTTGGCGCGCCGCCCGGTGTGAAATAAAATGTTTACAATTCATCGATATTAACAAAAAGCCGCTGTATCCTGGACTACGATGTGAAGAGAATGTTAGAGAAGATAGGTCTCAACTCAATGGACGCTCTTTGCATATTTTATGTGTCCACGCGCGGAATATTTAAAAATAGCTAAGGCGCGTGAAAACGTATTTAATAAAGTATGTCTGAGTTTCATATTATTCTGATTATAGACAGAAAGTACCTAGCGTCAACACACTCCGCACTTCATTTTCCACTGAATCCAAGGCTGGGAGGTGGAACTCAACGCCGTACTTTGTCTTACCAGAGCTAGGAAGTGAAAATAATTTTAAATATAATAACTCCCCGGAATGAGGATCGAACCCACAACCGATCACGTTTTCCGCCATACGCTGTCCCACTGCGCCCCGACCGGCCCCAACAATATGGCCCGCGTAAATATGACACTCGTAAATGTTATTTTTCCGTTGACAAGTTTAGTTAGTTGATTTAGAAATAAATATTGATGGTATTTGAATCACGTAAGTATTTTCAGGTCAACTGTGTGGAGTTACCTCTATGTGGGAAGTCCTTACAAATTGAACAATTTAATCCGCTTTAAGTTTAATAGATACGTACAGCGCGGATGTTCCCGCTTCCGTCTAATAATAGCCGTGCCAGTGTCGGACACATCGATCAGTGTTTACAGTGTATGCACAAGCGCAGCGCGTGGTGTCACAACTGCCAAGTGCGTGCGTGCGAGGAACGGCAGGGAGGAGCCCACACGCGCGCACACCGACACGGACCGACAACGCAACATGTCCTTTATATGCCAAACCATTTATATCCACACCGGGTTCCTCCGCTAGTGAATATATGCCTTAATTAGATCGCGAGACGCGCAGGTTATTTATTCGGAGAATATTTGGCATCGCATTCATCTGATGTAAGCGACTAGCGACGTTTGCATTAAATCTACCGCATTTTACAGATAAGCTAATTGCTTAATAATGTTTGCTAATTCAAATAAATTATTTAAAACATATCAAATTACTTATTGTTTAACAATTATAAGACACAAGCTTGATCCTCTTTAATAATTATTAAAAAAGAAAAGTTTCATACAAATGGACTCGATTAGTTCATTTGTCATTGTGTTACAGTTGAAAAGGGTCTGATTTTGCGTCTTCCCAGTTAGATTTTTTTAATTATTTTTTTTATTTTTTTTATATTATTTTTTTGATTAGACACCGCAACGATATGAGTTAGGAGACGCGTGATAGTAACATAGAGTCACGAGTAAAACGTACCGGCGCGCAAGTGGTGACGCCGCCGGCGCCGTAGAAGAACTCCCGCTCGAACACCACTATGGAGGTGTGCCACACGCCTTCGATCTGCTGCCCTGAAATGTTACAACACTTTCAGAATTACAATATTTTTAAATTTCACTTTTCCCTTATCACTCTTACACCCTCAACGAAGTCAGAGAACGAAAACAACGCCGAACAAACACAAAACGCACTTTGGCAATGCAAAGGATTTTCATAATTCAATATTTTTTTACTCATTTACATCAATTGCTAAAAACATTTAATTGACAATTAACAGAAAAGCTATAAATTAAACCACAATAATAAAATCTTTGATACACAAATTAATTATATATATCGCATATATTTTGATATACGCGATTAATCCTTTATAAAAAGAATAGTTTCATTTAAAAACACGCAACAATTTCAATCAATTTACCTTCAATTAAAATTTTAAATAAGTATATGAAATACAAGTAAAAAGAGCAGTTTTTATTAACATTGTAACATATATAGCCACTTAGTCACCAAAACTGCATTTTTTACAATTGTTTTTACATGTTAAGTTCATTTTTTTACTTCAATGCAATGTGGTGTACAAATAAAGTAATAATAATAATAACAACAATATTTCTTTAATAAAAGTATAATTATTAAACTGAAAACACAAATTTGCAATTTTTGTAAATAATTTCATAATCATGTAATTACTAAACAATAAATGCAGCTAATAGCAGATTTGATAAAGGGTATTACAACACAGTATATAATAGTCACTAAGTAATGTTATCTTAAATAAATTTTACCTGGTAAGGTTATACTTTATTTAAATATGGTTAATTTTTTTTACTAAAAAGCAGCAAAGAGAAATTGTAATATTTGATATATTTGTTTTAAAATAATTTATGTAGAACATAGGAATGTCCTTGAAACATATCTATAAATGTATGAGTGTGTTGTGTCCCACTAAAGCAAGTAACAAGTGGGTCACCTCTCCTCTGCTATTGTGTACTGCTGTAATTGTCACTACATGTAGCACACCTTGGCCACTTGACAACAAAAATCACATTAAATATTATTGAATAAATTATGTTCTGTTTCTATATAAAGTGCAAGTGAACTAAGAATGGCTTTGTCATTTAATTTCTAATATAAAAAATAATATAATAATACTTTCGCGAATAAAACACTGTACTGACATTTGCATCTTTTGATAAAGAAGACATAGATGGTAAATTTAATGCAAATTTAAACTTGCATGAAATGTACAAAATACACAGCACTAGAGTATTTCTTTAATTAATACTTGGGATTTATTTTTGTGACAAGTCATTTTGATGATATTTAATGTAAATATGAATTATTATACATTACCTATTATTGATGGAGACAATATAGAAGCAAGTCCATGTGTCAAATCATAAATATACAGGTCTACTGGCACTCCTTCTTCACTAGCCATGCTCACTGACAATTGTGTTTTTATATATCTAAACAAGATAGATAGGTATTTTAATATTCACTTAATTTATTTTTTAATTACTATTAGTGTCAATCTCAATTATATCAATTAAATTATTTTATAACAAATAATATTTGGTGGCTATAAGGAGATAAATTTCACTATACAATTTTATAGTTGGAAAAAACGATATGCAACGCGCGCAGCGGTCGCGGCGGTGACGGCGATGCAGCGCGACGAGCACCTGTGCCTGCGCCGCGGCGCCTCGACCGTCGGCCCTATACCGGCCGTACACATCTATACGCCACCCACTGATTTCACATTTACTATTTATAAGTTACAAGACACGTGAAACTTATCTCGCGATGTTCACGTCATTTCGTGGAAGCGGCAATACAAACGGTTGACTAGTCAATTGATATTAATACTATATAAGTTCTGAAATTATTTATTTAAATAAGTGTTCAAATTTATCACCTGATACTTGTGGTGGAAAATAAAAAATATCATTTATCTTATAGTCACTGCTTTTTTTATTTATACATAATGATTTATCGACAAATATAATTGTGGGCCAACGTTCCAATTAATTTGTCATTTATTAGTAAAAATTCAGAGTTTTAACAAACTAATAAATAAACAATGACAGTACAAGAACGACTTAGACATTTGACATTTGATAAGAAAGATTTCGTTCTGCAATATTCTTATCAATTTGACGGGAAAGTAGTATTTTTTTGGATTTCATATATTTAATTTCGTTGGAAATACATTGATGGATTACAAATATATAATGCACTTAATAACTTCTTCA
This sequence comes from Dryadula phaetusa, assembly GCA_032432895.1. Lineage (NCBI taxonomy): Eukaryota > Metazoa > Arthropoda > Insecta > Lepidoptera > Nymphalidae > Dryadula > Dryadula phaetusa. The sequence goes on from JAOYRS010000023.1 coordinate 9,592, forward strand.
CAAAAAATAATTTGCTTAAATTTGGAAAGGAAAGAATTTTCTACAATTTTTTATTTGTAGTTTTGTATCTACTATGTAATATATCCATAAACTTACATATTAAAGTAGTTAAAAAAATAATAAGAAATAAAGTTATAAGTTACTGAATTATAAAAATTTTTCAATTACTGATATCGATGGCTCATAGTCGTGACATAAACTTACGCACCGTTTACGAACGTTAGTTGACAGTTGTTATTTGTGTCATGTCATTGTCAATTTGTAAAAAATATCATGTCAGTGTAGTGGTGTGTAGTTGCTTTTATATTATTAAAATAAAATGTCAGGATCCAAAAAAATGGTAAAAATAATAACTTTGAAGTACACTTCAACTTCAACAAATATCATTCACAGTCTCAAATAAAGAACCTTAGTTTTAGTACAAAGGAAAACCCGTAATCTAAAATTCCTCATAATACTATATGTCAACAAAATTTTAAATTTTATAACATATTTACAAAAATTTTATGCCTAAACTTATTCTTAATAACGCTAATTTATTATCTTCATATAAATTTCCAAATGCGATTTTAAGGAGATTCTAAAAATTGAAGACAAAAAGATGACTTGGCACATTTGATAGCAAAGTTTGTTGTCACTAAGAAATGATATACGACTTTATGTTGTTAGATGCTGCGAGTGCAGTCGTCAGAGGGCACAGCTCGCGTCGAAGTGCTGGACACCGACGTAACGTCACGATTATTCGAACGTGTTTATGAAAATTTACATTTGAACACTTTTGGGTTTGCATTATATAAAGACCGTGCAAGGAAAGAAGAGATTGCATCCAGCAAATCACGACAGCTTCGAGAATATGGCTTGCAACATGGAGACATGCTCTACTTGACTCCTGTCAATGGTGCTGTGCTCTTTGATCAGCCGTCAACTAGTGTTGAGGTATTACAACTCTAAATCCTATACTAATAAATGTAAAAGGGTTTTTAACTAGAATTAATTTTAATCTATATCATTTCTGACAGACCAATAACAAACCCTTGGAGGATTCAGTGAAAGTGGGGACATCTTCAGAACTAACTGTGCTCCACACCCCAGTCACCAATATTCTAGAAGAAGATGAAGTAGACCTAGAATTGTATCGCCTTTCAGGGAAAATAGAGAGACAACGAGATGAGAAATTGTAAGGGAACATACTTTATATATTATGTTGTCTGAGCATGAAAGAATGGAACAGAATTTGATTTTGTTTCTTTAAAGGTTAATTATAGTAAGTAGTATTAGGATCAGTATAATTTAGTATCACACACCACTCACAATAATGCAAAAAATACTAAATAGAAACTGATGAATCTTAACAAAAAATATAAATAAAGCTAGATAATGCGTAACTTATTTTATGTTTTGGTGTTCAATGCTGCTCTCACTGGAAAATTAGAAAATAGATTGTCAAATTATTTCAATTAATGTTGAGTCAAGTTATTTAACTTGTATGCTCAATCTTAACACTAAGAAATTTCTAAATCATTTTGATTTATGCATAAACAAAATAAATTATTTCATTAGAAGCTAGTAATCTATTTTAGATTTATATCTGTTATTGTGTCATGTACTGTTTGTATTGCGTGTCATTCAACATAGATGGCATTGTAATTTATTATCCTATTAAGTGGTGTCCTACTGTTGGTTTTTAATAGTAACATCTTTAGTAGAAACAATTAATGAAGGAAAACTGTATTATTCAATTTAAGCATAATAACATATTATAAATTAAAATGAACTCATAATAAAAAAAATGTTTCAGAAGAGCTAAATGGAAACTATTTTAAATGTATCTATCACATATTTTGTATTGATTCGTTTTTTGATAACCCAATACTTACAAGTAACGGTTGCAGGTAGAGGTGGCAAATGCCTCTCATTTGATACAAAAATGATTTCAAAGTCCATCGTTTATCCATTATATGTTCACATACAATGCAGATGCAGACTTCAATACATGGCCATTCTTGAGATTGAATATGTGTTCTTTCACCAATTCTTGTTTTTGTTTGAACAAGTCGTACTCCACACAGCATACAAATCTGTATTCTGATGTGAAGTACAAGTGTTGTTTGGTACCTTTAGATTTTTTAGGCCAATTTGTCTTTCCTATTCAAATGGTCACTTAATTAGATTTCATTTTATATATCAACCTAAAGAAATATATAAAATATATAAAATTCTGACTAATACAAAATGAAATGCATTGAAAGGTTCTTCTTAGAGGTAGCCGCGTAAACTTGTGCTATCTAAAAGTTAAATTGAATAAGTTTACTTCAACTTCATTTGGGGACTCACAGTTGAACCCAATCTCAGGCACAGGCTATATGCTGCAATCTGACAACAAAACACAAGAGATCCTCATAGGACTCGTCTGTCTTCGTAACAAATGCTGTTGTTATGGAACATGTCACTGATTGTTACAATACTGGAGATAATTTATTATCTTAATTCCATTATATTAATCCAACATTTAAGTTGTATTCAACAACTGAACATTATGTTACATTAATGTAAGTTAAATTTAATTTGTTATTAATACGCATGAGGCCGGTCGTGGCGCAGCATGACAGCGTCTGACTGTAAACGCCACCGGTCATGGGTTCGATCCCTACTCGGGGGAGTAATTATATTTAAATTATTTTCACTTCCTCCCTCTAGTAAAGGCAGAACTGCGTTAAGTTCCACCACCCAACACGCAATGTCTCGAATTCGGTGGAAAGCGAAGTACGGAGTGTTTTGACACTAGGTACTTTCTGCCTACCCTGCTATGCGGCATAAAGGCGTGAAGCTAAAAAAATAATAATAATACGCATAATACGTTCACAGATGTAATCACAACGCGAACGGCCAGTGCGTGCACTGCTCGCCGCTGGAGCCCTGGGACGAGGAGTACCTCAAGGAACACAACATCAAGCACATGTCGTTTCACGCCTATCTGCGGAAAATGACCACCGGCACCGGCAAGTTCGTCAGCCTGGACGAGCTCTCGTTTAAGATCAAGCCGGGCTGCAAGGAGCACCCGCCCTGGCCGCGCGGCATCTGCTCGGCGTGCCAGCCCGGCGCCGTCACGCTCAACCGCCAGCGCTACCGGCACGTCGACAACGTGCTGCTGGAGCACGCCGCGCCCGTGGACCGCTTCCTGGCCTACTGGCGCGCCACCGGCCACCAGCGCGTGGCCTACCTGCTGGGCCGCTACGAGCGCCACGCCGACGTGCCGCTGGGCGTGCGCGCGCGCGTGGCCGCGCTGTACGAGCCGCCGCAGGAGGGCGCGCGCGACGCCGTGCGCCTGCTGGCCGACGCGCGCGCCGCCGCGGTGGACGCGCTGGCGGCGCGCCTGGGCCTGCGCCGCGTGGGCTGGCTGTTCACGGACCTGCTGCCGCTGGAGCTGGCGCGCGGCTCCGTGCGCTGCGTGCGCGGCGCCGACACGCACTTCCTGTCGGCGCAGGAGTGCATCACGGCGGGCGCGCTGCAGAACGCGCACCCGAGCGCGTGGCGGCGCGCCGGCGCGTCGCCCGCCGCGCTGGGCTCCAAGTGGGTGACGGTGTGCGCCACGGGCGACCGCGGGCAGCGCGTGCACCTGGAGGGCTACCAGGTGTCGGGGCAGTGCCAGGCGCTGGTGCGCGACGGCGTGCTGCTGCCCACGCGCGACGCGCCCGAGCTGGGCTACATCCGCGACAGCTCGCCGCAGCAGTTCGTGCCCGACGTCTACTACAAGGTCAGTGCTCGTTGTACGTCTCGTTGAATGTCCACGCCACGTGCGAGTACGCAACCCTGTGGCTCGGCACTCGCACGGGCGGACCGATGAAGCCTTTTGTAGCTTTCCACTTCACGTGGAACGTACCATTGTCATATTTACAACAGTTTTGATTCTTCTGCCATTTCTATTAATTTCGTAAACTGAAGATATTTTATTACATTAAATACATTTTTTTCTACAAACACTGCTTAGTACGTAAAATATGATTCGCTCTATTTATGATATTTAAACGATTTTTTTTGTTCGCGAACACTGATTAGAAACTACCAAATTTTAATTATTTGTAAATATGTTTATAACTTATAGATAAGCTTCACGCTTTTATATATAACTAATGTATAAATATTGAGATTTAGTGCACGAGTTGCTTGTTTCTTGCAATTTTGATTAAGTTTTGATATCGTAGTGAAGGACAAATTTCACTAGTGGTGGTTGTGAGTTCGAATCCATTTGGAAGCATGGCTATTTGAAAAATAGATTCTCTTCAATACACCATGTAACAAGATGCGTCCATCTGGTCCAAGTCCTAGGATGGAAACGTAGTGCCTCTGTGGCTTCCATGTGTCCTCACCAGTCGCAGCTGCGTTCACTTTTTTATTGATGGGAAACATGTATAGGCTCAACCTGATAGTTGGAGGTGGCTGGAACTCTATCTAATGAGGTCGCACATGAAAATAATTGACTTTTCGCGATTATAAATTGATTTTTTTTATTTTTAATAATTAATATAAGTGAAGGCCGGTCGTGACGCAGTGTGACAGCGTCTGACTGTAAACGCGATCGGTTGTGGGTTCGATCCCCACTCGGGGCGGTGATTATATTTCAATTAATTTCACTTCCTCGCTCTGGTAAAGACAAAGAGCGGCGTTGAGTTGCACCACCCAACACGCAATGTCTCGAATTCGGTGGAAAGCGAAGTACGGAGTGTCTTAACTAGGTACTTTCTGTCTACCAGTTTCTGTCTATGCGGGATAAAAGCTTTTAGCTAAAAAAAATATGTAAGTGAATATTTATGTAATAAAAGTAATTTTTTTACGGAATACATTTATAATGGGTTATCTTTTCATGATGTCATATCGGCCATCGGCCACGCGTCCTCCGTCGGTAAATCATTTTTCCATCACTTATAATTCCCAAAGCTAATACCTGAGTATGGTCTATGTGTTTATAAGTTGTTTATCAGTCATATAATGACAGCTCTGTTATCGACGTACAAATAGCGGACGGTAATTATTTATTATATTAATTATTTGTTATGTAATAATAATTACGATTAAATAAAGATAATTTAGTATATAAGACCTTTTTAAATGAGAGAATTGTACGAACTTTTTTGTATCAACTGACAGACGAATGCCACCTCAGTCTACCTGTGACCACGGACTACTGTAAAGTGTTCGAAACGTCAGGTGTCCAAAAATGTATTTTCAGATACCAAAATATACGCGATTAATCCGGTTAAATAGTTTCATTTAAAATGTATAAAAATCGTGAAAATCAAAGATCTTAGAATTGTACGAATTATTTATATTTTTTATAATATTTATTTAATATATTGTAAGTTTCAGTTCATGTTAAGTTAGTAAATATTCATAATTTGGTCAGTATATTTGTGAAGTGTTTTGTAATTATGGGTGTTTGTATGACGACAGTGGTGCAGTGCGAAGAGGGCTGTGTCGCGCGAATTGAATACTTAATGTGGTCATCATCATCATGGTAGTTTGTGTTTGTTTGCAGTGTTCCATTATGTTCAATATATTGTCAATACGTACAGCTTAACAGGTTAAGGTTTAGTAAGACACTGGTTTCATTGCTCCATTTATTATTTCATACATCATACACAACAAATATATTTTACAATCACGACACGTGTCAAATGTCACTTTGTGTCCCGCAGTGTGTGTGACATGGGCATCAACATCAATAAATAGTACTTCGGTACTTCACACATGACACAGATTTCCTTATTTATAAATTATGTTCTAATGTGGTTAATTACTGGGTTTGAAAAGAAACGTCTTTCTAGCTTCAAGTCATATTTAATAATAATAGAAGATTTTAACATAATACATAGAAAGCTTATGCCAATGGGTGGTCCACCATATTTGGATGGATACATGAGATGTTTTTATAAAGGTGACTTTACACTAGACTTAATTCTATAATATAGCGTACACACTAACACACTATATTTAGTACACTTCACTTCCGGGGATGAAGAAAAAAAAATGGGCTTACACTTTTTTTTTTGTATACTACTTAACAAAAAGTTTGGTTCTATCTTAATTATTTTAACATTTGATCCCATATCTTCTAATACGGTAAACGGTCCATTAAACTATTCATCTAATTTTCCACTTTTTTCTGATTTTACTAAAATGAAATCGTCTTTATTGTAAACAACAGGATTAACATACTTATCATATTTAGTTTTTCTATTATATTTGCTATGTAACAAATTATTTCGGGCATCTTTATAAGCAACTTGCAACCTATATTTAAGTTCACTACAATAACTTTCTGGATTATACATAGTTTCTAATGTATTACATAATCTATTAGGGATATTACATTGTCTACCAAACACAAGTTCAAACGGTTGGTATTTTGTTTCAGTATGGACAGTAGTATTAAAACTAAAACACCAGTATGGTAAACAATAAGACCAAGATTGCTTGTTTTTGTCGCAATAAATTCGTAAAAATGCGCCTAAATTTTTATGAGCATTCTCCAACGAACCTATTGATTGATGATGGTATGCTGTTAATGTAATACTAACTATGTTTAATAATTTACATACCTGTTTCATGGTGGCAGAAGTAAACTCAGTTCCTCGGTCAGTTGCTATTATTTTAGGGATGCCGAATCTTAAAATAAAATTATCAATTAACGCCCTAGCGACACTAACGGAATCCTTATTCTTAAGTGGATAAGCATCTATAAACTTGCTTAACTCACAATGAATGGTTAATATATACACATTTTCATCGTAATCTTTAGGCAGAGGGCCTACTATATCCATATATATCTTTTCGAATGCATATGACGCAGTTGTTGTTATCGTCATATGCTCTTTTATGTATTTACAATGTTTAGATTTTTGGCATTTAGAACATTTTCTAATGAAATCTCTAACATCAGTTTCGAGATTTCGCCAGTAAATTCGTCTCTTGATAGTTTTGAGCATTCTACGTACACCAGCATGGCCACTTGTGGGTAGTAGATGAAAATCATTTAATATGAATGATTTTTCTTCATCATTCTCAATCCTAGTTACATTCTTTAATATATGAATGCATGGTCCGGACCAATTTGTAGTCGACTTTATCTCATCACTTAAATCTTTTATAAAATTGTCATTACTTTTATCTCTTATTATACATATCTCTTCGATACAAAGCTATTTACAAAAATCACTCAACATGGTCACAAATTCGGCTCGCGAGAATTGCGCCTTAAAGTTGAGGTTAATGTATAACATTTGTCTACTCGGACAATAGGAAAAACATTTATACTCTTTACTAAGCCTATCTCCCTTTCGTAATTTATCTAACTCAGATGCCTCGATCAACTTCATGTCAACCGAATCACACGGCTTTCTTAATAACTCCACCACTCGAGGGTGATCAGTCCTTTCGTCTCCAGAGTTAATAAGGAAGGGTGTATCCTTTTCAACATTGCTCTCTCCCTCTTCGTGCATTTCTTTCTTTTGCTTTCTAGTTAATACTGCCATAACTTGCTCATTCATGCCTTTTAAATCATTAGATGTAATATTTATTCTTGACAAAGCATCGGCTCTTACGTTTTCTTTACCTTTTATATACTCAATTTGGAAATCATATTCCTATAACACCAATCTAAATTTCATTAAACGACTGGATGGATTTCTCATACCGAATAAATATAATAAGGGTTTATGGTCAGTCTTAATGGTGAAATGTCTACCATATAAATACGGTCTGAAGTATTTTACAGAAGATTAAGATATAAAATTTCTTTTTTAAAAAATTGGCATTTTGTTGGATTTAATTTAAAATTTACTTTTTTAAGTCTCTCAAATACATCAATTAAAATTCTGTGTATTTTTGATCTTCTTGCTTAAGGGGAATTTGATAATATCCAGAATTTAAATCTAAATGGGAAAAATACATAGAACCTGAAAGTGAATCTAAAATTTCAGTAATATTTAGAAGTGGGAACCTATCATTTTGAATATTTTCATTTAATTTTCTGTAGTCTACAACCAAACGCCGTTTGTTTTTCTCCTGCTTTGTCACTTTTTTTAGGGACTAGTAATATTGGACTAGACCAAACACTTTTAGATTCTTCTATTATATCGTCTTTAAGCATATTTTCAATTTGTTGAACTTCAGCTTTCAAAGATTGGGGCATTCTAAAGGGTTTTATATAGACTGGGCAAGTATTGGGCTTTAATGTAATTTTCTGTTCATAAATGTGTGTCGTTGTACGTCGGTCACCTGGCAAATGAAAAATGTCTGCATATTTCCTACAAATACTACTAATAGATTTATTTTCTTCGGGATTTAAATGATTTAAATTTAAGATAGAAGACAGAGTATCTGCTCTTTTGACATTTGATTCATTTTTATTAAATCTACAAATATTATAATTATCCAAGGCATGAATCTCAGCGTGAATCTAGGTAAACGTATATTATTCTCACTAGTATTTAAAATTTTAATTGGTACCTTACCATCCTTTTCATTCACAATTGTGCTTCCTAAAAACAATTCTTTAAAGAGTTAGGTAAACCTGATTCTACAGCTACATAGTGAATCGACTCACTTCGCGCAGGGATTAATAAATAATCCGAAGTATAATCTGGTGTTTCATAAATTTGCATTAGATATTGTTTTCCATTTGAGTTAAGACCCAAAGTATTAGAATTCAACAATATATCGCAACCAAAATTAGTTAAAAAATCTAATCCAATAATGCCATCTACTTTTAAAGATAAATTCCTAAAAATATAAAGTTTATGACGAAATGATTCATTATGTTTAGTGTTCAATGTTAAATACACGTGACCATGACACTTCACGCAACCTCCTATTCCATTGGCTTCAATATTACTTCTATAAATTGTAGTATTTTTCGGTAATATTTAGTTTTTTTTAATTGACAAAGAAGCACCAGTATCTAATAAAAAATAATATTTATGTTTATTTAATTCAAAAATTACTATTTTATGCTTATTGTTCAATGTAAAAATATAATCTTTAAATCCGAAAAAACAGTTTAGTCTCCTGTTCTTTTTTGTCTTTATTGATATTTTCACTATCAGGACTATTCACATTCATAAAAACGCATTACGATTGTTACTGCGATTAAGACCCCTAAAAAATTTACCTCGATTTGAATATTGAAAACGCTGTACATGTCTAGTATACTTACCACGTGGAAAATATTTATGATTATAATTATTTAGTTGTTGGCTGAATTCTCTCTGGTCGTAATATCTACAGTGTTTCCCAATAGGGATGATAGGATTTAGATAGCTCACAGCCGCCATCTTGGTTGTTTAACATTGACATTTGTGTTGTTTTGTGTTCAGTAATATTTGCCATTTAATCATAAACCAGTTCACGTTACCTCAACGTTTGGAAATTGTCCAAAATTTCTATCAAAATTCGAGAAGTATTGTCTCTACTCAAAGAGCATTTTGTGCTGAATATGGTCGTCATGGTGCACCGTCTGAGCTCGCTATACGTCGCATAATCCAAAAACTGGAAAGTGAATATTCTTTGCACGATAGTAGACCACCAACACGACAACGGACAGGCCGTAGTGAGGAAAATATTGCCGCCGTATCAGCTAGTGTCGAAGAAAATCAAAATGTTTCCGTTCCACGACGTGCACAAGAATTGGGCTTATCCAGAATGATAACCTGGCGAATTTTACGTATGGATCTTGGCCTACATCCATACAAGGTTGCGTTGGCACAAGAACTCAAGCCAGCAGACCATCAATTACGTCGTGAATTTGCTGATTGGGCACTTGAAATGATAGAAACGGACACCGAATTTCATAGGAAAATCATCTTTTCAGATGAGGTTCACTTTTGGCCTAATGGTTATATGAACATACAGAATTGTCGTTACTGGAGTGAGTCAAATCCAAGAGTTGTTCATGAAACACCATTACATCCTGAAAAATTGATTGTTTGGTGCGGATTATGGTACGATGGAAACATTGGCCCGTGCTTTTTCAAAAACGACGAAGGCCGTACTGTTACTGTCAATGGCGACCGTTATCGTGACATGTTGAACGATTTTTTTTCCTGAAGTGTATGAAATCGATGCGGACGACATTTATTTTCAACAAGATGGTGCAACATGCCACACTGCGACCGTCACAATGGATTTATTGCGTGATAAGTTTGGTGAGTCGGGTATTTCTCGCAACAGTCCTCGCAATTGGACTATTTTTTGTGGGGTTATGTTAAATCTCTAGTGTATGCCAATAAACCAGCAACGATTCAAGACCTTGAACGCAACATTCGAGCGACTATAGCGGCCATACCAGCCGATATGCTGCACCGAGTCATCGAAAATTGGACCGATCGTATTCACCAGTGCAACCAAGTCGTGGCGGTCATTTGAACGATATTTTGTTTAAACCATAAACAGCATAAAATTTCCTATCAAATAAAGCCAATGAGCACGAAATTCGGAGATATATTATATGTTTTATTTCAATATCAAAACATATTGTTCTTAATGGGAAACCCCATATTATTAGAATAATTATTATTTTTGTACCTACCTCGAAATCCTCTTTTACCAACTGAGGCATTTCTTAGGTGCATGACATCAGCATTTGTTGAGGTAGAGGGCAAAGAAATCTCTTCGTTCTTCGCCGCTTGGATGTCATCTTTAAGAGAGTTGTAATTCCTACCTACTATTATGATACTAAGTTTATTATTTTTAGACCATCCGAAAACTGTTTAATTGCTAACCTTTCGTTCATTGGTTTTAAAATACTATAATGTGAAGGGTCTGTAAAAAGATTTTCTATTTCGGTTCCATATTCATCTACCGATCTCCAACCCTGAGTAGTCTGTTGAAGACGTTCTTGAATAGCCGTAAATGATTTTTTCGTTAAAAGATTAACTTTCATATCACTGACGACATCTTTAACAGAAGTATAATCTATCGACATGCGCAATTTAGCATTTTCGGATAATCTACTCTTTAAAATAAATTTAATTAATAACGGGATTTCCAAATCTTTAAGCATATCCGCATACATTTCGATACTATCAATTAACCTTTTTGTGGTCTCTTCCACACCGTCCATGACTGGCAACAAACTACAAGCCGTTTTTAAATCGAAATCCATTTTTGTAGAATTATTTTCTGGCTTAATACACAATTTCTTAATTTCTAAATATAGTATGTATAAGGTTTGGAAAAATAAATACCGTATCTGTTCTTACACGAATGTCCTTCAATTGAATTCTTCGACTGGTTGGTTCCAGGAGCGTGACGCGTACGGCAACGAGGTGAACGTCTCGGCGAAGCGGCTGCCGGTGGCGTACCTGCTCGTGGACGTGCCGTGCGGCGTCGCGCCCGCCACGCTGCGGCCCACCTTCGAGCCCGGCGCCGCCTTCCCGCCCGCGAATCGCCCGCTGCAGCAGCACGTGCAGACGCTGCGCGCGCTGCACCGCCACCTGCAGCAGTACGAGCGCTTCCTCGACGCCGCCTCCGACTTCCACGTGCTGCTCTACATGGCCACCAACGACGCGCTGCCGCTCTCGCTGGAGCAGCTCGGGCCGCTGCTGGACGCAGTGCGCGAGCGCGACGCCGCCGCCGCCGACGCGTGGTGCGCCGCGCCGCACGCCGCCACGCTTCTACGCCTCGCGCGCGCCGCCGATGAGGCCGAGCCCGCCGCCGCGCCCGCGCCCGCGCCGGCGCTCGCGGCCGCGCCCGACGCGCACTGGGTGTGCCCGCTCTGCACCTTCCACAACGCCGCGCCGCTCGACGCCTGCGAGATGTGCGCCATGCCGCGGTGAGACGCTCGCCCCGCCCCGCTCCGCCCCGCCCCGCCGCTGCCACTAGCGTCGCACGACAATTTATACGTATGTGTGTGTTTGCAGGAACGCGATGTAAATAGACGACAGCGCCGAGCGCCGAGCCCCGCGGCGCCCCCGCGCCCGCTCCCCGTGCCCCGCGCCCCCGCCTGCCCCCGGAGCGCCCCTCGTGTTCTGTAGCGTACTGTAAGACATTAATTAATAAACGTTATTTTATTGTAACAGCTTCCAATTATTCGCGTCCCCGCCGACCGCAGCGGCGCAGCGGGCCCGCACACCGCACCCCGCACACCGCACACCCCGCACATAGTGCTGTCGTTCACATTGTGTTGTTCCTTTTCACTATATCAGATAACAATCTGTGTAACTGTTGTAATGTGTCGCGGGCTGTGTGCGCGTCCATACGCGCAGCTCGCGGCCGAGCGATTCCAAATCAAAATCCGCCATATTAGTTTCAACAACGGCGACGAGCGGCGCGGGTCGGGGACACCTCGATAGCTACGAGGAATATATGAGATATGTACTCGTATATTATACTTACACACAATCGCGGTGTTCTAAGAGACTTTGAATGTAAATATTAAAGTTAATGTAAGTAATGTCTGTGCGTCGATGAACGATGATGACTTGATATATTATTTGCGAGCAACATTTGTACGCTGCGAGCCGCGGCCGATGTGTCAATAAAGTTTTAGAAAATATCCGTACGTTTTTAATTTCAATTTATTCACGTGTGCTGGTCGGGAGGGGTCGGGAGAGGTCGGGACACTTGCAAATGATTGCAGATGAATGAATGAGAGCAATAACGTGTGAGTATTTAGTGCCAACAAACACAATATGGTTATAAATTGTTTATAACATTACAAATACAGTATTGGTGTGATATTTAACTACACAACGGTCTGTTATGTGATATGTACTCGTGTCATCTAACTCACCTCGTTGAGACACTGCATGTATCAGTAAAGTTTTATATAAAGGAAATATTATTTTATTTGATTTAAATAATGGTTTACACTTTATGGTGACATGATATATGTTTTTTTAATTGTAATCAAAAACATATAAAAATTATATACTTATAACATAGGTTTTTTGAGGATGCTCAAAATAAAACACAAATTGTTTCTCTGAAAATACAAAGAAGCGACCTTTAAAGTTCACTAATATCGCTTCCTCTATTATATCTCTTTATTTTCTTACAAAATAAAAGTTCAAAATAAAATAAACATTCTCTGTCATTCAACTGACTTTCAGCTACAGATTATAAACGCCATTTGTATAAATGTCATTTCATTACATACATATATAAATTAGGACTAGTGTTGGCAATGCGCTTGCCAATATAATATAATATAATATAATATATGCAACACAGTTATCATGTCTTAATGTATTCCAAATAACTCCCAGATTAAAGTAATTTGGTAAAATGGGGTAAAAAGTGTTACTCTGTTTGTACTGAGGAAATAGAACACATAAACATTATAGATGTGGGATACTCATCTCGATAGCGGGCTCGATCGCCTCGACGGGGAGTTACAAATGATACGCAATGCACTTCGTTTTTCGGTAGTTGGGCTTCAGGCATAAATAAGAAACAACTTGGCACCATGTGATTTTATTTAAAACATGTGTTGTTGTGACTAAGACATTGATTTACTGCTGCTCTATACGGTTTGTATTAGAAAACTATAGTAAATGAAATAAGCAAAAAATACTTAATAAAAAAATAACATTTTTTTTGCTGTAAGAAAATATGTTTCATAATACAAGCCTGAGGTTTAATTATATACTTCTTTTGGGTTCTTTAGAAAGGTAAAGTATATATCTATCGGCCATCGCCAAAGCCGTGGCGCTAGCGATGATGATGAGTCCAATGATGAATACATTGGTGACAATGGAACATGAGAAATGACATCACAAGGGACCACGCAATCTATAGTTAAGATTTTTTTATAATCCTTCATCTTTTTCCTTAGAATCTTAATCAGATTTATTTTGATAATCGGCAGATTAATTGTATTAATTAAAAATAATTGGAAGTACATTACGTGTTATATTGCTTACTTAATAAGACTTACTGGATACACATATGCTACAAATTTCATAAACATATTTTAAACGATTACTTAAATATTAACGCCATTTTTAAATTTTTTAAAGGAAAAAAAATACAAACTAGTAAGTTTATATAATCCTATTATACTTTTTACATTAACCCATTCTATAAGGCACTTACAAAGTACTTGTAATTAACAAGGTGGTATTGATTTTGGTTTGAAGAAGTACCTGACTAGCTGATATGGAAATGATAATTATATCATTACTGCAAATCCCCCGCCAGCGTTGTATTGTATTGTATATAAAGACCAACAACCCACCCAAACCCACAGTGAGGAGAGTTACGGTCAGGATTGGTAACATCTTAAAAAGAGCTTCCATTAAAACTATATTTAAGCCTAATAAAAAGATGAGCCAATGCTTCAGACCCGTGTAAAGTACTATTCCCTTGCAATGTGCAGGTGATAATATCAATATACGCCTCAGGGATCCCTTTTGATTGCAATGCCCACCAGACGCATTGACGAGGCATACAGTCAAAGGCCTTCTGCCGATCTAAAAATTTTACAAGCAGAGCTCTCCTATTTTCCCTGAACTGAGCTGTCAGTAAGCACGAGAACACCAAGAGAGCCCAATGATTTGCACAGAGTAACAAGTCCGAGATTAGAAGGTGGTCGGGTCGGAAGACTGCACGGATGCTGAGTATTCAGGAGCTCCTTGAAGTAGCAACTCCATCTCTCTTTCACAGAGTTATGGTTACGTCAAAGACATTTTGCAATGTCCTGCACCGCTTTATCCCTAGCACGTGTCAATTTGTAAATGAACTTCTGCCCCTACGCAGTTTCAAGTTTATCATATCTTGTTGACAACTTTTCACTGCGGACTCTGGCATCAGCTCTTTTACTGGCAGAAAGATAATATATCTGAGTTGAGTGAGACCCGCTCTTATGGGTGATAAGGTGCTGAGGATTCTTTTGGAAGAACGTGTTCACGACAGCCAAGTCAGACACAATACAGGTTCTTAGAATATTTTCTCCGTGAACACGTTCATACGTTTCCGCATTCCTGCCTACGTGACCGTTCAAATCCGCCTCAACTATGATCACTTCGGCAGCCGGTATAGCACGTAGAACCTCTTCAAACTACTCCGAGTATGATTCCTTATCGGCCACGCTACAGCCCGCCTGAGGTGCATAGGTAATGATTAAGTTAGTAATTACACCCTCAATCAGTACCCTCACCCGCATTAGGCGGTCGCAGCGGCGGTCAACATCAAGGAGACCATTTCTAAGCTCTTCAGATAGCAGAGCTTAGGAATCTCCTACGTCCAGAATGGGCGTGGGCGTGTATTACAGTCAGCTTTGTGTGAGTATACTATGAATAAGCCCAACCATCAGGTTTCATTAACCTCATATCATCGCTAGGAAAAATAAATATATTCCTAGAATGATCCGCAAGGCTATTGAAATTAAAAAAAAACTTAATTTTAATTGAGAAGATGGTTGGAAACCCTACCACCCGGGACCCAGTTGTAAATATTTTAAATTTCAAATCTACCACATTAGAGACAAAGATATAGTCAGCTCATTCTGCAAGAATCCCAGACAGTACGCGTAATATTAAGAAAAATATGACGGTAGATACATATAATTAATTTTTGTATCAACCAATTGACTAATGCTATCTCATTCTACCCACAAATGTGACCACGGACTACTGTAGTGTTCCAAATGTTAATAGTAATGAATTTAATCTTTTGCAGACTAACAATAAGGAAAAAATTGTATTTGGTGTAAATAATAAAACAACGGTGTGGTTTTGTAGAAATTTATTTAATATTTACAATTTTATATTTAAGCGGCTGACGAGACAATCACAGCTGCACGCGTCCGAGCGGCACCGATACATAATATAATAATAAAATAATTCCAGCAATAGCATTCACACACACCGTCACGCGTCACGTGTCACGTGTCACGCGTCACGCGTCACGTGTCACGTGTCACGCGTCACGCGTCACACCTCGATACCACTCGTTCGTACTTGATATGTGTGCATTGAAACACTTACACTGCGCGCGTCGTGTTCGTCATATTTTCGTGGACTTTTTATTTTTTTTGTAGTTTTCTCTGCGACGGTAGGAAATACATTAAGAGTCTACACATTCATTCTCTTTACCTTCCGTCCGCTCACACACACACACGCACACACACACACTGCGGCCGCTCGCGGCGACTCACGACATTATATTACATTACAAGTGCCTAAATTATATACAAGTTTGATGCGCACTCGCACATGTCTCGCCGAGGTCGCACGTCATGAACACTTTAAAAATATATAAGTATATTCTTGAAGATGTACCTTATTTCAGTGAAATGTAATTTAGTATACTGAGCTTGCGACATCGGGGCGGCGAGGCGTGGCGAGGGCGCGGCGCCGCGAGGGGCCCCGTGCACTCCGTGGAAGCCGGTATGGGTTAATGCATTATGCAGTGCACTGCTTCCTCAGTCGCGCGTGACACAATTGAGCTAACAAACAAATCGATTCCGAGTCGATTTGAGAATTTATCGTTAAAATACCTCGAGGAGGTCCTCGGAGTCGGAACATTTAAAATAGATCGTTCAAGTTATATACAATTTTATTTAGAATGAGACATTATCGACTACTGCTGCGTGGCGGGCGCCGCGGGGGCGGGCACGGGGGTGGCGGGCGCGGGGGCGGGGGCGGCGCGCATCGGCGGGAAGTGTCTGGGGTCGCGCAGGTCGAATGCGCCGCGCGGGGGCGAGCCCGCCAGCGCCGCGCCCAGCTCCGCCGCGCGCTCCGACTCTGCGGGGACAGATGCACTGACTACACAATGAGGCCATCCCCCGTGCTCCCAGTTGGCCTCCTCTAGGCCTAGCCCTCGTAGTGTCAATAGCGAGTGCGACTCGAGAAGAGGACGACTGGGAACACGAATGTGCGACACATTTTTCTCCATGAACCAGTTGCCTCGTGAAAAATATACAGTTTTTCTAAATAATGAAATTCATGTGAAAAATGTACAGATACTTAGTACAGATCGGAAGAGAAGCGTGATACAGTGTAGTTCGGAAATATAAATAAAGAATAGTGGTAATAGTACTGCGAATGAAAACCGCTTACGTTACACAAATATTGAAACAATGAGAGGAGACAAAATCCTTATAAAACGTATCACACAGCATTTAAACTTATCTAATGACAAACTATACACTAGTACATGCCAAGCGATGAGGTCAGGTGACATTCTCTACACATATCCATAACGTACGGGTTACATACGAATATTGATAAACGCTAGTCACAAATTGCAAAGAAGCGGCACAGAGCTGCGCGGCGCATAGCCCCGGACGCAGGCGGAGGGGCGCTGCGACCCGACACCGAGTCACCTACCTGCGGCTGCGGCGCGCCGGCGCCTCCGCGTGCTGTTACCTGCGCTCCGCGTCGGCGGCGCCTCACGCGGCCGCGTCGCCCGCCGCCTCTACGCGCAACAAACACTGGGTGAGCGCCGAACTGCCATACTCACGGTCCGCTGTCACTGACACGCGTGCACTGTGCCGCAACGCGGGGCGGCGCTCGCGCCCGGGGCGGCGAGCGCGCGCGCGCGGGGCGGGGGCGGGCGGGGGGATAAGCGAGCAAACAAGGTTGAAAAGAGCAAACACGAGTGTGTCGGTGGGCGACGCCGCGCAGACGCGGCGGGGAGCCGGGGTGTCCGGGGGGCGGGGGCGGGGGCGGCGGCTAGCTACCTGTCATGTGGTCCGGGAGTCTGCCGCGCAGCGCGCCCGCGTAACTGCAGCCCGACGCGGCTGCGGGGAACAACTCGTGAGGGGCGAGCGCGGGCCGCCTCGCGCCGCGCACCGCCTCGCCGCCTCGCGCCTCTCGCCTCCGGGCGGGAGGCGCGAGGCGGCGGGGCGGCGCGCGGGCGTGTCGCGAGCAAACGGTACCGTGGTAGATATAAGTGAATACATACAATATACTTATAATATATATTCATATAAGTAGCTTATGCCTAACTATGAGAATTTATCTTGGAGGGCATTTGGACACATGAGATTCGAGGTCAACAAATAAATAGATACGTAAAATAATAAAATAATAGTACATATGTTGTAAACATAACTGAAGTGCTACCCCGCGTGGACGGGAAGTGACGCGAGTGTGTTAAGAGACACAGAAGGCGGAGTGCGGGGAGGGGGGAGGGGTGAAGCAGGACGCTGTCTGTTACTGTAGGGCGGCGGCGCGCGGCGGACGACACGGGGCGCCGCCCGCACGCGCGCCCGGCCCGGCTGACGTCACACATCACTGCCTCTCTTTACGAGTACGTAAATATCGCGCCAGTGACATGTGGCGCTCAATATTTCATCGAACAACGTAGACCGGCAGCAATATTTATTTAAACCAGCATCGAACGGGAAAGAGTTACAAACTAGCGAGCGTCACTAACGCGACGGGGCGTACCTTCCACCGCGGGCGCCGGCGCGGCGTCGAGCAGGCGGTGCGTGCGCAGCAGCGCGCACTCGCCGCCCTCCGCCGCGTCCAGCGCGTACACGTACACCACGCCGTCCGACGTGGCCACCACGAGGCGCGCCGCGCGCGACACGCCCGTCACCGCCGCCACCGCGCGCCGCGCCGCCCGCGGCAGGCGCGCCGCCGCGAAGGCGCGGCCCTGCGTCAGCACGTCCGCCACCTGCGCCGGCAGGTAGCCCGCGCCCGCCGACACCGCCTGCGACAGCCAGTCGATCCAGCCCGCCTCGGCCGCGCCCGCCGCCGCGCCCTCGCCTCCCGCCGCGGCGCCCGCCTCGCCGCCCGCGGTCGCGCCCGCGCCCGCCGCCGCGCCCGCCTCCGCCAACCGGAACACGTGCACGGTCTCGGTGTTGGAGGTGGCGGCGAGGTAGGCGCCGCACGCGCTGAAGGCGAGGCACGCTATGGACACGCAGCGCTTGACGCCGCGCCGGAACTCGTAGAGGCGCGTGCGCTCGGGCACGGCGAACACGCGGATGACGGTGCCGCGCTCGGAGGCGGTGGCGAGGCGGCGCCCGCACATGGACCAGGCGAGCGCGGCCAGCGGGCTGTCGTGCGCGCTGATCACGCACTTGGCGTTGAGGTGCACGGCGTCGAAGATCTGCACCTCCCCGACGGCGCTGGAGCCCGGGTACGCCACGTAGCAGTGCTCCACGCAGGGCGACAGCGCGCACAGGCCGCGCGCGTTGGGCGGCGTGTCGCGGATCGTGTGGAGGATCTTCATGTCGCGAATGTTGTGGATGTGCAGCGACTCCTCCAGGCACACGATCAGCCTCTGTCGACCACAAATGAACACACACGGTCATAGTGGTACTGCCCACGCCGCCACTCGCTCCTCTATGTTATTATATAAGTAAACAAACTTACGGATCGGTTGAGCTTCACCGCCAGGATCGTGTTACTGTAGCTGTAGTTGCATATCTCTGTGCCTTTCTTGTAGTGGCACACTATCAACTTTCTGTAACAAAAGCGATCATGTGACACGAGTAAGTAATAAAATCCATTACCGCCGCGACACATCTATTGCAGTCATGTGTTACGCGACGTTTACATTCTCAAAGTATTCTGGCTACATGTACATGGCCGATTAAATATTTAATAAAGTTAAAATCCAGGACTCCGGAACCTTGCAATCAATCAACACATTTGTTTCGAAAACGACTTGTTTCGACAACGCAACGTAACTCTAGGCTCTCAGCTGTTCATACCGAAATGTCACCGAAAATACGATAAAAGTACATACTCTCCCCTGATTAGCACAAAGATGGCAATAGCTATCGATTAATCAGACGCCTTTCAAACTGCGCCACAATAACATCATAGATAAAAGATAAAATATATAAACAACAGCGGCTGATAAAATACAATAACATTAACATTCCTAGAACACATCTACTTCCAGCGGAGTTGCGATGACGTAACTACATAACATAACAACAAATTAAATTTCTAGAAACGACGCTTAATATAAATGCGTATTAAAAATTACAAAAATAAAAAAGACCAAAAACGCGCCAGGTGATTCTGCGTGACGCGTGGGCGTGGGCGTGCGCGTGCGCGTCAACAGGCACGCGCGCCGCGGGGGCGGTGTCGCCAGCACGCATGCTTCACGTGAGCGCTCTACCCACCACGAGAAATCACCACACTTTAAACTTTAATTTCAACTTGCTATTTACCAGTAGGGTCGCCATTTATGATGTAAGTATAACGCTTTATACTGGCTTAAGAGTAATATAATTATATATGATGTCAGTGTGTACAGTCCACTGGCTCCCAGTCGCTGCAGACGTCACGCCGCGCCGCACGCAGCGCGCAACGCAATAACATGAGTGACGATCACGATAACGAGTACCTGCATACTGCGTCATGTGAACGTCGTACGATTGTATCGCCAGGATTAATATAATCATATTTTATTCGAAACAATAATTAACTTGCGCCGTAGTATTTATGAAACCTGAGGATTTGTATAAGTGAAAGAACGCAACAACATCGCAAGTTCCCTTGTGTATGTATGTATGTATGTATGCATGTATGTGTTAAGAGGATGTGGAACAGTAGAAGCTCATGCCTACCGTGATCAGCTCAAGTAATGTGAACAACCGATACTGTCCAACTTTTCCTGCTAGATCTTCTTGATGTATTACTTTTTTTTATTTTATTTAACCTTTTATAATTCTTTCACGATAGAGACTTATATATTATAAGAGGCGAAGATTAGGACATATTGTCATCAGGTCGCGAACCATCAAGAAAAACCCGCTCGCAGAGTGTTTCCAAATTAAACGAATTTAACTTTAATGAGTTGTACAGCATGAGCAAGTGTTAAGACAGGAGTTTTTCCATCCACTGATAAATAGCAAGTGCTATCGCACGGCGCAGCGCGCACCGTGCAGCGTGCACCGTGCACCGCGCACCGCGCAGCGTGCACCGTCCGCCAACGCCGCCAGCGCGAGGTCAATGTCCTACACGTTTTTATATCAAAACAGTTGTCTTTGATTACAACAATTTAGCGACGAAAGTTTTAAATTAAATATCATTCTTGTTTCCAATTTACGTGTCAACGCACTTTAACGTAAACATTACTTTTATACTTCGAAACACAAGCGTATCAATACATAATGTTTAGCTACACTGAGGTTCATGGAATACGCATGGATGGTATGAAGTTGTAAGCTGACTATATAATGTAGTATTATTATTATTGGATGTAGTAATAGATTTATGATTCTTAAATTTGTTTGAAGTATAATGCAAGTTCGAACACACGCGACAGGTTAGCGGCGTGTCGGCGCTCGGCGCTCGCGGCTCGGGCCGCAGCCGTGTCACCATCAGGGCCAAGTTCACGGCGCGCCCACAGCCCACTCATGCGCATTTATTCAGATTTAACACATTTTAATATAACTGTTTTAGATGGTAAAGTTGTCGGAATCTATTTTAACTAAGAGACCCGGCATTTAATATATTGTTGCATATCGCAAGGGTAGTTCCAAATAAAAAAAAAACGACCGTTTCTGGAATTATGACATTAATAAATATTTTTTGTTATAAATAGTTGTATTGGCATATCTCTCAATACATAGAAAAAGTTCAAACATAATTAACAAGTAGTACCATATGTCTGTGACCGTTTTAAATATATACATATAACATCATCATATACAAAATCATCAATCTTGATACAGTTTGGGAATATTTTCTCTTTAAAGTATGTTTTTGAGTGCTTCTGTATTAACCATGTATGTATACTGTGTATTTACGAGTATACGAGTATAACGCGTATCGTGGTAAATACAAGTGTTTCTTTTACACGAGCAAATGGTTACATAGGTACATAGTTCCACGACACGACGTAATTTTTTTTGTAAATGACTAATACCTATTGCATAATGGTGTAACGATGTATGCAATAAATGCATATGTAAGCTGTTTAAAAATTATATTAACTTTGCTTTGATATTGAAACGTGGCTAAAATAGAACAGAGACCTAACGATGCGCCGCGGAGTCGCGCGAGGCGAGTGCGTCCCTATTGGCCGTCCTGCTGTCCAATTTGTAATTGAATTGAATTGAATTGAATTTCATTTTATACAAGAGTCAAATCAAGATCATCTTTGTTAGTTTTCCTTCCTTGTAATGAACTTAGCAACTAATTAGTTTTGTCACTAATATTCAGCTTCTCATTATGTGTGCTATTCCGCCGAGTAAGACGTGGTATTCACTATTGTCGAACACTGAATATCAGTTGTCGTTAGCAACGTCATTAAAACGCTTCCAAAAACTATTGTAACTGTTGTATATCAATGAGTTTATTTTTATCAGTTTCTACGGAGTGGAGAAGAGTTGGTACTGTTTGAAGTCAAATTATATCAAAACTCATGTTAGAGTTCCTAAATGAATTTCTAGCCTAAACTCGTAAGACAAGTGTCAAGAAATGAGGCAACAGAGCCAAATATAAACTGTATTCAGTCAAATTACTATATGTGGGCTGCTTTAACCCTTACATAAACTCTAGGATGTTGAATACATCAGAATAATTAAGATAGGAATGGAAATGATCTTCGACACTAGAAGTCCATGATATAATAAAGTACCTAATAAAAGAAATTGTTATTTGTATACCATAAGTAAATTGAAGAATAAAAGCAACTTCAAGATGATATTTAAAATAGTAGTAGAAGTAAGTAGTAGAAATAATGGTGTGCTTCTTTCTAATTTAAACTTGAGACCTAATTACTCATAGTTCATTTAGTTTTATTTTAAACTTTATGAAATGTTTAAATTTATAACTGCAGTGGCTCATTTCTTCAATTAAATGCGCACCTCAGTGATGGGTTTTGTTATCCTCTAGCGTCTTGGACATAATGTTATAAAAAATAAAATAATAAATTAAGAAATAATAGTAAATAAAATTGTCACATAAGATACGATATAGAATAATTAAATGTGAATATATTGATCTCAGGCATCTTGTAATGCATATATTGATGATGTGTATACATCCGTCACAGCCACTTCGGAGGTTAAAGGTAATTTCAATATATTTTTTTTATTTAATAATCTAGTTAAAAACTGTTATTTATTGTTTTTCCAAAAAAATAATCAGATTTTATTTAGTTATACTTTTATAAATGTACATTATCTATACAAATATGTATACATCAAATATTTATACATATTTAGTAAATAAACTCATGTTACTCATGATGATAGTTGTATAAAATAACTTAGCTGTTTTACCAACCTAGGGGCAGATACTGTGACAATAGCGACCAAGGAGCTGCTAAAGAGGCGGTCCACGAGGCAGGTATCCTGCCCCGACCGACTCGCATAGATTTCTTCAATGCCATCATCAGGTGTAAGTGCAAATAAATGGTAGCCACTACTGCTGCCTGCTACCAGTGACCTACAACATTGTAAATGTGTTTACAGAACCTTCTAATATGGCTAGATGATCAAAGTCAAAGTGGCATTAGTGTTAAAAAAACACCATGTGACAACTCCACCTGGTGTTTTATTATTATTTAAAATGTTTTTATAAATTGAATGCATGTGGTAATTTAATTAAAAACAGTTTCTTAGCTGTTAAGTAATATACATTCTACACTAAAGAACCTCTACAAGAGTAAATAAATTTTATATAATAAAAACGTAACAAGTAAGCTAGTAGCAACATAAACAAAAACCACTTAAATGAAATTCATATTTTATTTGCTTTATTACAAGTAAAGCGTCAGTTATTGAATATAATGTTTATTTACAACATCTGATTTTTGCTTGTTGTTACGAAAACACTGGCATTGACATATTGCATCATCGCGCAATAACGCAAGTTGTGTTCGTTACCCAAGGTGCTGCTCTACGTGACCCTGCTCACTGCGTTAGAACAATAGCCGACGGGCCAGCCTATGCCCGTAAAGACGATAGGAACCTACGCGTGGCCTTGAGAGCCGTCGTACTATCTACAGCTGGGAATCATGATGTATCGTGATTCAAAGGCGATAACGTCTGCGTCGACTCGATCTTGAGTTTTCTCTTTCACTTTTAACTGTAATCCACAACAATTACCACTTACGTGCAATCTTGGTTAAATTGTACAAATATTCCTCCTGCATTGGTTCCCTCCGTGCCGTGACCTCCTCCCAAACTCATTGGACCGCTCGAAATTGCAAGTTTGTTCAAATATTATTTGTTTTCACCGACATACGCGCACTGCGACCTTTGCACAAACACTCACTGACTCCTTGTAAATAACAAAAGCTGTGTAATCGTCACAAGTAGAATTTTTTGACACAAAGGACGACCTTGCTCACTGCTAAAAACAAGCCCCCTCCCGCACCACTCAATCCATCCATTCGCTGATCGTAAGATCACTGTTGCATATTGTTTACGCCCAGTTCTTACTATTTTCTACCAATACAATATAATAGTAAATTATTCAAGTTTCGATGACTACTATTTCATATAAAGGTTTCCCTTATATAATAAAAAATAAACATAATTATTATTTTTCTGTTATGACATATAATATTTTAAATTTCTTAATAAATTACTCTTTAATATTTAAATTAAAATTGCAATAAAAGACAATAAAGGTTACGTTATGGGGCTTACGTTATGGCAACATTAAATTTGTTTTGACGATTATCAGCTGACGCTTAACAACTATAGCTGTCAAACTAGCAAAACTGATAAATGTCAGAATTCAATTGTCATAAACACGAGCACGTGCAGTTTTGTAATTGTTTACTTATAAGGTTTAATACGTTTGATGAAACAAAACCTTGGTGAAATATCTCATATCCATTTTCAATATAAACGTACATTATGGGTCGCAAAATTCCTGCTAAAAAACACAGAGGAGTAAAAGATCCCGCAGTACAACAAGCGAGGCGACTACAAAGGCAACTATTATTTACATAACAAGTTGAATATTTACTGTTATATTTTTTAATTCATACCATAATTTAAATTTGAAATTATTCTTATCTAGTTTAAAAGGCAAAATTAATGCTCTACCAAAGGACCCAGATGAGCAGCCGGTGCCACGTTCACTTACGGAACTCTTCGCGTTTGCTAATAAAGACCGAAATATAAAAAAGAAAAAGAAGAATATCCATGTGAAAGGTAACTTTAATAACAGTAACTTACTTATCTTTAAATATAAATCACTAAGTTTTGTTAATTTTTATTATTTCAGATGATAAAAAACGAACCGCAGTTGCACACAATCCTATAGTATCATTGAAAAAATTACCCGGAGAGTCTGGACGTGGTTTTTCTTTGCGTATTAACAGTGCTATAAGAACCTTGCATGATCCTATGGAACAACTGGACTATCCTGTGAGTACCAACAATTGCAATTGACACTGCATTTGCTTATCTGTGCTATTGTGGTGTTATTGTCTTTGATTGCATGTATCCATCATTTATTGTTATAACATTTGTTTTGCAAAACTTACGTTAATTGATTGGTTTTTAAACCTGAGGCTAATATTTCATGTAGTTTTTGAAAAAAATAATCTTTTCTTTATGAGGTGTGTATAACATGTTATGCTAATTATAACATATACAACTAAAAAGATTTTCACTACACATATATATGTATATTATTACTATATAGACTAAATCTGGACTTGGGTTCACTTTTGTTTCATCTTGTTTTTTGTGTTGCAGATTTTTTTTGGTTATGTCTAAATAATTTGATGTGTGAGGATGCAAGTAATGGTTGTTGGGTGTGGACATGAGAGTAGTATAACTAAAACAATATAAATATATAAGTAGCTTAGTTCTATAGAAAAACGATGGTGTGTAATTTTGAGAAAAAAGAAAATCAAAATAATTGGCTCATAAAACACTTTCACTGAATGATTATTGACAAATGGAATAATTTCTGTTCAATAAGTGTATTTCATAATTATGTAAGAGAGTAATACAATTAAAAATATTAATTTAATGCCTTTTTGTGGAGCAGTGTCACAATGTCTGACTTTAAACACAATTGGTTGTGGGTTCAATCCCACTCAAGGGGGGTGACTATATTTAAAATTATTTCCACTCCCTTTCCTCTCGAATTCTGTGGAAAGCAAAGTACAGGTAAAAAATCTGAAGCTAAATATATATATATATATATATATATATATATATATATATATATACACATATATATATATATATATATATATATATATACATATATATATATATATATATATACATATATACAAACCCAACTCTAGTATCTTTCATTTGCTACTTTTTAGTATTGATACAATCATTCAATACACCATGATATGAATGATTGACAAACAAAATGATTTAAAAATTAATTTTGTATTAAAATGTTGAATCTATTAATAAACATTGAGAATTATAATATACCTTTAACCATGTTGCCCAGCAAGACTTAGATGAAGATGATGTGAAAGGTGAGCGTATAGCGGCACAGAGGGAGCGTCGACAACGGAAGCACAAGAAAGCGAATAAGGATGCACCGCCGCAGGAACCGAAGATAAGTCGAGCGAAGAAACTGGCGCTCAAGAAACAGGAGAAGAAAAATAAAGCTGCTGAGGTAAACGTTTGTGAAGTTGCTTAGAACATATTTGATTATATAATAGAAACGTTTTGTGATGAGTGACGTGGCGTGGTGACACTTGGCAGGAGGCGGCGCGGCCGGAGGTGGTGTACGAGCGCGTGGCGCTCGGTGACGTCACGCACGCGCCGCCCGCGCTGCCCGTGCGCCCGCGACACGCGCGCTGCGGGGACGGCGCGCCGCGGGTCTGTATACTCTATATTTTATATAATGTTTTTCAAACTATTATTCTTTCTTATACTTACTATGTATAATAAAAATATTTGGTTGGAACGCATATAAATAAATTGATTGAAAGAAAAGCTGAATTGAAAAGATTGAATTGAAAAGCTGCAATGCGTTTGGAAACTGATGAAGTGACCAAACAAACGTAGCGTCTACCTATTAACATACAAATTCTTATAAAAATTATTTATGTTTTAACCTTCTCTGTAGATATGTCTCCAAGAGATTGGTGAATCTCCTTCGGGCGAAGTATCGCTCAAAATGTTATGTTTTTTATAAAGATGGCCAATAGTTTGAATCTCTTTTAATTTTGCAAGAGATTTCAATATTAAGGTATTTAATGAATACTGAAATATTGAATTTGTTTGATTTAATGGCAGCCGGGCCAGCGCGACCTGCTGCTGACGTCGCTGCTGCGGGGCGCGGGGGGTGGCGCGGGGGGCGGCGCGGGCGCGTGGGCGGGGACGGCGGACGCGCTGCGCCGCGAGCGCGCGCGCCTGGACGCGGTGGCGGCGTACCGCGCGCTCAAGCGGGAGCGGCGGCAAGGCGCCAAGCACACACACAAGCGGTAGCGGGACAAAGCTTACTCATATTTGTCCTGCAAACTAGTTAATTATACAAAGAGCAAACTTATATTTTTCATATGTTACTTTATAATGAGTAATAAATATTTTCGTAATAAGTTTTTTGCTCAAAGCTGTTTCCACGTTTCACGTACTCGAGTACATGAAGTACGAGCAGTAATGTGCTACTCACCACAATCAACATTTGTATGTTTGCGAGTGCGGTCGCGCGCGACAACAACGCTAACAGAACACTTCACCAATAGTACCAATTTCAAATGACAGCTACAAGACATATAAATATTGTATAAATAAAAAAATACATCACGACGATTCTGTTTTTTTTTAATTCTTTTTTGCTATAAATAAACGTCTGCTCACAGTCACGCCTCGACTGGTTGCAGGTGCGGTCAAATGATTAAACTAATTTTTTCACTCAATCGAAACTTTGCTTTAAATATTTCGAAGGCGTTTGCAATGAAATAACGACGTCATGTTTTTTTTTCTAAATGAATATAAGTACATTGCATTATTACAACAATTGTATGTGACTGTAATGTACAATAAATAGTGTCAAATTATAAAAAACCCAGATATGTCATTATTGTTGATAAATGAATAATCACTTTTTACACTACATTTTGTATATCATTGTATTATTTGAGGCCGGTCGTGGCGCACTATGACAGCGTATGACTGTAAACGCGACCGGTTGTGGGTTCGATCCCCACTCGGGGGAGCGATTATATTTAAATTATTTTCACTTCCTCTCTAAAGTCAAAGTGCGGCGTTGAGTTCCACCACTCAACACGCAATGTCTCGACTTCGGTGGAAAGCGAAGTACGGAGTGTGTTGACACTAGGTACCTTCTGTCTACATTCCTATGCGAGATAAAAGCTTGGAGCTAAAACATAGTGCATTTTATTTCAAAATAATCATCTTGTCCCTCTCAGTGTAGGTATTGGATATCACATTGCAATACAGAAATAGATTTGTCATTTTATTATTGTCAATTTTGTTTGTTTCTCGTCAATGTCAGTTCATTGTTATAGTTTTAAACATTTATTTGGTTTGTTTTTCCATCGTGTTACGACCTTTTGTCAATAGCCAGCAGCCAGGCTCGACAGCTGGCGCTGTTTAAAACCATCACGGAGTTACTCAACTGTATCTACAACGTACAGTAGAATTTCAGTTTTTGATGAAATTTCTTGTTTTAGAGCCGGTTTATTATCACTAATAAATAATATACAATTAATATATTTCCATGTGGTTTGTGAACCAGTCGCCGACCAGCCAGCGCAGCGGGCGGCGTAGTGGTTGTCCCTTCAGTGTTAGCTTTAGCAGCGAAGAGAAAGGGGTTTCATAGGTTTCACAGGCAACAGCACCAACTTGTAGTAGATATTTGAAACAGCGTGTATCTTGAGGAAGTTCTTATCAACTACAGATTGAAACATAAATTATTTATTTACTTATTTCTTGAATTAAAACATTTAGTCATCGAGTATTGTCTAATGTATGAAGAATGTGTAATATTTCCAGGAGGTGTATTGAGGTAAATATGTCAGGTAAATGTACACAAGGCACGTTAAGTAGTTCGCGTTTAGACACATCAATCAGATCGTGCCGTTTCTTAGAATTGTTATCATGAGAGCAACGTCTTTGTGTGGCTACTGGTACGCTGTAAACGTACTGGCTGCACATTGCACTGCACTTGGCAGTTCTAGTCTAGCAGGCGACAGGCTGGGGCTCCATCTGGCGTGGAGGTCGGGGAGTGGTGTCTGATCGGGATTTCGAATGTACGTGTATGCCGTGACTGGTCGTACTCATACAAAAACACAAAAGTCTTACTTCTATATAAAATTTGTGTCGAATAAACAACAGAGATGATGATTGTTACTTTGTTTACAACACAAAGCACAAGACCTGATTATAGCACCTAATTGATATGGATACGGACGGATGTGACCAGCGCGGTGTGTGCGGAGTGCTGCCGCGAGCAGATATATGCTGGTGTTTTAATTCACCTTTCTTTTATTTATTTCGTCCTACATGAAGCATATGATATTGTAATGTAGATTTAAACTTCAAGTTTTATGCAAGAGCGATAACTTAACAAATTTACACTTAACAGATTCACATTCATGCGCTATAGATTCCTTTAGAAAGATGATGTATTGTACTTGTCAATTGTAACTGCAAAGTGGCAAAACAGTAAACTATCAATTTAAGTATAAGAAAGTTCGACGTGATCTAAGATGTATGTATATTACTCATCGTAGAATGTTAAAGTGGAAACATAAAATTATATATTCTCTAAACTGACATCATAAATTTTTTATCGTATTATTTCATTGTTACTCTGATTGCAGAAGGAGTATGCCTTTTTTGCAAAACATAAATACTTGAATAACTGTATGTAAGGTTTTTTATATATTATTTGTTTTACAACCAGTTGTAGGTTTGTAAGAGTTCTATGGAGAAACAAAAATAAGGAAAATAAATTACTAAAAATTAAAAATGAAACGGCAATTTAGTATCAAGTGATTCGAACATAACAAGTTGTGAGTCAAGTACAAGATGGCTGGCGTCAATCTGAAATACAACGCTATTAGTGGTGTACTACAAGTTACCTCACTTCTTCACAGGATGTAGGTACATATTATATATGTATGTGATACTGTTTTGATAGAAATCAACTCTTTTTTCCTCAAATTACAAAACATTTTCCCTCATACAAGTAATTGAATATACATAGAAGTTCAACAACTTTGCCATACTTTGTAATGACCTACGATTACTAACAGCTCCGCTTTTAATATGTGTTGTTGCTTTTAATATGTATGATAATATGTGATACAGGTTAGACAAATATACTTAAATATATGTTCATAGAGTTGATAGTACTGTTTTAATTATTTTGAAATTTGCTAATGTCAATTAAATGCTATTTGAAATTTCACTGGTGTTGGGAGAATATATCAAATAGCGTAAAAGCAGGGTAGACAGAAAGTACCTAGTGTCAAGACACTCCGTACTTCGCTTTCCATCGAATTCGAGACATTGCGTGTTGAGTGGAACTCAACACCGCACTTTGTCTTACCAGAACGAGGAAGTGAAAATTATTTTAATATAATCGTAACCTAATACCTAACCTAACCCGAGTGAGGATCGAAGCCACAACCGATCGCGTTTGTGGCTTCAATCCTCACTCGTGATCAGTCAGACGGTTTCCCACTGCGCCACGATTGGCCTAAAAATATTTATCGTTAAGTTAGTAACGGTGCGATTTTATGATTCCACAGCGTGCCCTACAGGAAGATAGATGTATCAAGTATACCAGTAGTAGGAGAAAGAGACTCGAGTAGATAGAAGTTAGACATTGAAGTCTATATGAGAATTCTGTATGTGTGTGTGTAGTCTGTGATCGGTACCTACCACCTGTGAATAGATATTTGAAATATTTTTATTTTTCCCTTAAAATTTTGAACAATAGAATAATGGTGATTTTATTAAAAAGCTTGTAGCCGAGGTAATGTGGTTGAAAGATAAGTACTTCAACTAATAAAGTTTAATTTCACCTTAATACTATGATTTTAGTAATTTAAAAAAAAAATTGGTTGTCATCCCAAATACTTATTTATAATAACGTATTTAATTTGAGATTATAGGTATTTATTTACTTAGAAAACTAAAATCATTTTAGTACAACACGTTTAAGGAAAAAACAAGTTCAATATGAGTTCATTGCTTGAGTATTTACAGGCGATGAATTACAGCAGGATTTTACCTCAACGGAGAGCGTCCAGTTATATAATACGTATGGCTTTAAATAAGAAATATTTTATTAGTATCGTTATCTAAAAAATATTTAGGGTTGCGATACTTTTACAATGTATTATGTTAGCGTAATTAGTTTATAAGTAGGATATTAGTAAGTAAGGAAATGTTATTTGAACCTAATAGTTATATTTTAAAGAAAATTATTTGGTCAAGAATATTGTTAGAAAACGCTCAACCTTCCTTTTTAAGTGTGATTTGCCTTCATTTGTTCGATGAATATATAAGTCGTTGACTTTCGAATAGGTTGAATTCCTTGCTACCTATTCTGCTTATCCTGATGTTATTATTATTATTATTTAAATATATTTCACGTGTGTATTCTAACATACGTATGTATTAATATGTACCGTATTAATATTTCTGACTTCGATAACTCTGTGCTCACTCGGCCGGAGCACACAGATACACCTGCTGTACGACATTTTTTATTTAAAATTATCATATTTTTATATAATTATAGTTAAAATGAGTGACATTTACACTTAAGTAATGTTTTATAAGTCGTAACCCCCTTGGATATGGACAGTTCCTCTACCGGCAAATGTAGTGTAGGTAGGTAAGTGCTCTACATGAGAGTTACTTTGGTTGAAATATAAAATATCTAATGTATTTTATAAATATTAAATATAATAGCTTTTAACTATATTATATTATATTTTGTAAATAATGTATACACTAAAAGAGCGTCTCAAGCCGCAGGTTAATATAAATGATAGGTATAGGCAGGTACTTCTAGTTTAACGCAGTCACGCTCGTTAACTATATAAAATGTTGGTGTAATTAAAACAAAGCCCCGGCGACAGTACGCTGTAGGAGCAGGAAGTCGTTACACTCATTGGATTTTATATCTCTGTCATAGTTCTTGGTAGAGTTCGCAGTTTGTTGTGATGGACGGAGGCTGTTGGAGGGATCACTGACGCGTCACAGTGAACGCCTTTACAAATAAACTGTTTTTATTTATATTATTATTATAGGCGCATGTTAGCGTTGAGCAATGGAATGTCAAGTAAACCATCCAAACGTCGACTCTGCGACTGTTGCGGTCGAGACGTTTTCAGGGGAGCGCTATCCCTCTGCCCAGACAAATAACACAAAGACGTTAGTAGACGATTAACTTGACGTGCTACGAGTATGGCTTTGTGTATGTTTTCCCTTTTCCCTGTTGTTCATATTAAATTAAAAAAGAAAAAAAAACCAGATATACGTCGTTACGTTGAAATTATGCATATGTAATTGCATACTCTTAACTTAGGTTAGTTATTCACAAGAATGTTTTATTGTAATGTGTGAAATTAAAACATAATAAAGGAACATAAACAAGTGAACATTACCAGCGTCAGCAGTCATTGTTACGGCGGTTATGTTAACTCGAGACTCATAAACTTCACAAACACAGTAACGCATCAAACGAGCAGTACTTGTGCAGAGTGACCAGATTCTTCTGTACCGCGGAACTCGCGCCACGTTGTTTTTATTTATTTATTTAGGATAACCAGCATTTCTTCAATATTATTAAGATATACAGTACATACATTGTTTACTTGAGAGAACTATTGCAAATTACAATAAGGTTAACAAAACAATAAAAAAAAAAACACAATCAATAATATTGTTGTTGTCGTCGGCTTAGAACATTTTTTGTAAAAAGAAAGTATTTAATAAGGAACGGAGTGATGGATCAATACATACATGTAGATTAGAGGAGAGAAGAAGTCGCGCGTCACTCGCGACTCGCGAGTCGCGAGTCGCGTGTCGCGTGTCGCGTGTCGCGAGTCGCGTGTCGCGTGTCGCAGGTCACGACTGTGCCATTACCTGCTGGCAGCTGTATTGTTACAGATGTCCATACATAACAATACTCACTTCATAGCCGTGTCGATTATTAACTTGGTAATACATTACTACACTCTTTGTTCGAAGTAGAAAGACTTATTGGAATATAAAGTCAAAGCATTAGGTGCTGATGTGGCTCCAGCCAACACAACAACACATTGTGTCCATCAAATATTTATCGACTCGTTTTATATCACACTCATTATTGGACTTTTAAAACTACATTCATATTGATTTTTATAATATTGAGTATTTATTTGGAGGTCGGTCGCGGCGCAGTGTGACAGCGTCTGACTGTAAAAGCGATCGGTTGTGGGTTCGATTCCCACTCGGGGGAGTGATTATATTTAAATTATTTTCATTTCCTCGCTCTGGTAAAGACAAAGAGCGGCGTTGAGTTCCGCCACCCAACACGCAATGTCTCCAATTCGGTGGAAAGCGAAGTACGGAGTGTCTAGACACTAGGTACTTCCTGCTTACCCTGCTATGCGGGATAAAAGCGTGATTCAAAAAAAAAAGAGTATTTATTCTAAGAGCAGTTGGCCGATAGCTGCGATACTAACTGTGACGTTTGCTGATAGGAAGTGTGAACTGTGCATAAACAAGTTACTTTAAGGACATATTTTCGATATAAATATAAATAATATTTTTTATTTCGACCTTTGTTATCGTTTACATTTATTTACAATCGATTCCATAAACTATATGTTGTCTGCCTGCTGCCTGCAGTACGGAGCAGATGCACTGTTTCATTGAATATGTACAGTTGTCTGCAACATACAGATTACATCATTTCATGACTCGTTTCGAGCGCGCACCTAGCCATGTAACATTCAGACAACACTATAATACAAAAATATAATACTCTTTATTTTATTTAGAGTTCATAAATATAGAAAGAAGTAATAAAATTGACATTTTTACATGTTACTTACACAATATTTTTTACATTTAATTTTTTCTAGTATTAGGGCTTACTTTGTTGTAAATAAAATATATTCTGGTTGTATTTTCTAAATTTTTCATATTGAAGGCCAACAATCACTAAGACTTGACACACACAAGAACACCTGCAAGTATTAATCAATGTCAATATATAATACATATAAGTATAATATTATCTTTGGATTTACTTATTATTTTTGATTCTTCTATTTCACGATACTTGAAAATTTTAATCAGTGCGTTTAACGTGCAGGGAGGTTATTTCTTTTCTATATACTTATGCTATATACTAATTTCTGATATATTTTACTAATATTTTCTTTTGGAATGAAATAACTGTCCAAAATCAGGCCTGGCTCTCATAGTACTGAGACAGTGTCATAATGTGGAACGCTCAATGTTAATGGGGGCTGCAATTGACTTTTTCAATACAGATAATCCTCCTACAAGGTAAGTAAAGAAGACGGATGCACGCAAGCAGCAGTAGTCCAGGATAGTCTACACTCTATTAGAGGCCTTAGTTAAGCCGTGACGATAGTGTGAAACAAAAACAATAATGAACTAGAATAAAATGAATAATGAAGAATTGTTTATACTTAGGGGTTGAACACTAGCTCAAATTTTATACACGTGTTTTTAACGATATGGATATCATATTAAGACATTTACAGCATACAGCAAACAAAAAGTGAAACAGGATAAATACGCGCAGGATACACTTATTAAATTTTCATACAAATGCTGCTTTATGAGACGCATGTAGTGATGCGGGTAGATAACGATTCATTGATATGATAAAGAGGAGACGAGGCTCAGATGTCATGTGTTGATATTAAAGATTTCTCCGTTGTTTTGTGCATGTTGTGTCAAAGTACAGACATATCTCAAAATACGTAATTTTGAGATATGTCAGGAAAAACATATTAATAAAAAATTGCGATATCGTTTCACATGGAGTATTGATGGTAACAATTAAGTACATTCACCGTGTCAAGGTCTAGCAACGACGGAGCTAACTCTATGATAACTAAATTAATTTGCATAAAACTTATGTAAAAATTATAAATGTCTTGACATACAATTTTAAATTAAAAATTTTCTTACATAATAATTATCGTTCTATGACATTATTCCAATTTTAATTTATAATAGTACTTTAATAATATTTAGTGTTTAATTCTGTAGTGTCCCGCACCCGCACGCCGCACGCCGCACAGTAGCGCACGCAGTGTCCGCTAATTGCAGAGGGCCATAATTAATATAAAAGCCACCTACTTTATTATATTTTGTTAGCTATATGATGGTGTGTCATTGTGTTTGCTAATTAATTCAGGTACGATAATTTAATTCACTTAAAACTTGCATCAGAAAGGCGTTTAGTTTATTCTTCCTTATTTTCAATATTAATGTAACCTTTTTTTAAATAATGTGTTTCACGTCAATATGACGTTCACTTAAAGTTATTATCGTATACCACGTAGGTAAGCAATGCTGGCAGGTGCCGGGTACCGAGTGGCCCGTGGCAGGGCGGAGGCCGGCAGTTTATCAAATGACTTACAAGGGAAGTCTCCTCCCACACGTGACTCAGACATAACACTATGTGTGTATACAAAGGTAGTATAAGTATAACACATAATGGTTGCAGCGAGGTCGCTCTTTCATTTCTTGCTTAACGTTTAATATTAGATATTGCAAAATATAAGTCATTATCAATACGTGAGCTCTCATATTGTGTGGCGACAGTGAGCTTTAGGCAATATATTAATGAGGCAATAGGGATGAAACGTGATCCGTTGCGCTACTCGGAGGTCAAACGTCAAACTAGCTGATAATGTTTGCGGAGTACGTAGAGAGGACTCGGGGATACATATAGGATGTATTTGTATGTACTTTCTACTCAAATAGACGTGTTTTGTGCTGAGCAACACTTTCACTAACCTAGCCGAAGGCTTAGGTATGTATGTTTTTAAATTTAAACATTCCACTGACTGACATGAGAACCAGCTGGCCTAGTAAAAAGTCCTGTATAAAGTCAGTGTTATCTGTAAAATAAAATGAATATATATATTCTTTTACATATTTACACAATATGAATGACGAACAGAAAATCAACACTAAGTAGGCATTATGTCAGACTCGCTCCTTCTGACGTCCACTTCGCTTTAACCGTTAAAATATATGAAATGAATTGTGATTTGTTATAAATCATTGCCATCATAACCGCATAGAAGCCCCTACTAACCGGATGTAGTCGCCTAAGTACGTAAAGGTGAGTAGGTACAATACCGGATGCTAGACCGCTATTGGGTGTGTTATCCGCGATCAAATATATGCGATACCAAATCACAATTACATATATTAATTTTATTAGCTTAAATATTTAAATATAATAATAATTTGAAATACTTTGAAAACAAATTACTTAATTTATTTTCAAAGTATTTCAAATTATTTAAAAATGTTATTTCCTCATCGTTGTCTCCTTTAATGTGATATCGTTTCCGTTACTTATTTATATATTTAAATTATATAACAAAACGCATATAAACTAGTCTTTTTTTAACTAAAATTTTATAATGAAATACAAGACATTACATTTGTTTCTATATACTAATGCTTGGGCAACAGTGTTTCCAAAAGCCCGTAAATAGATTATACACATACTATTTAATAAGTAATTTTTATAATTAAATAATAATGAATACATCAGTTGTCTGTTACATAATATTTAATATAATTTTATTAGCGTGCTTATACATATATTTGTTTGAGTGTGGAAGTCAAACTAAAACACAAATATTGAGTTACATCTAATGAACATGCAGTAAGCTGTAAATACCTCGACGTCCAGTCTGTGCTGCGCCTGCGCTGTTACTCTGTAAGCGATACTAACGAGTACCTGAATCACCTACATTTATTAATTTCCAGGAAAATAAGTTTTCCACATCTACGTACCTACGTTCTGTTTCTAACAAAGCGCACTTGTCTCTACGATAAACATCTAAATCAATTTGTAATATCTCGTGAATATTGACATCAACGTGACGTGCGCCGGTATGGCTTACTACATATACTCGTAAATGTTAAATGATGTTTCATAAAATATAATTCCATTTTCGTCAACAATGACGTAATTTAGTTTCGTGTTGGCGTTGTGTTACGTACTGATTTGATTGATGAAATTTAAATCTCTTTACAAGTTGCAGGTTTGTTGACATTTTGACATGCGTCATTTTTTATATATTTATATATATTATTATTAAAGGTAATTTTTACTAAGTGGTCTTTTTATTAGTATAAGCTTTCAAATAATTTAGTTATTTCATACTTAATGTACGATATGTAAGAAAACTTTAAATGATGACACTGTACTCGCTTAAAGCATCTATAAGCACACGTCGCCCTCACCCTTTGCCCGTATAAAGCGCAGTACCATATTGTAAAAACTATATCATTATATATATACAAGTATATAACATATCTATAAAACCAACAATTTTCGTCTGTCCAGTCGTAAAATGTTCCGCATACAGACATATTTAGGTGCAAAAACGTTCTTTATCATATATTTGTACATATTGGAAAATGTACTGACGCATATTTTGAACCAAGCATAAATAAAAATAAAGCGTAAATAAAAATGTTACACACACATCCGTTAGTCTCAAAAAATAAATTATGCTTATTTTGAATGATCTTGATCATTGGAAATTAACATAATATTTGCTTTTTCCAACATTCTGCTCCGCTAATATTCGAGCAGGTGACCTCCGCTCTTATACATACAATATCACTTCCGGCATCGCCAATGTTCAAATATTTTTGTAAAGAGGAAGTATACGCAAACTACGTCACCGGTTGTCCGCACTCCAGGTGTCACTTCATTTAATTGATCATCGTTTTTATTCAATACTAGCAGCTCGCTCGCGGCTTTGCCCGTGCGAACTCACTATAACTATATAGCTACTTCTTTCTGTTACCTGCACGTCTTACTTAAATCACAGAATTTGCCAAAATGTATAATACTTCATATAAACAATATTTGTAAGACTTTATATATAAATTTGCGAGAGTCTTTAAAACCTTTATAATCTCAGGAGTAAAAAGCCGTTCTACCGTTACTACAGGAGTAAAAAGCCGTTCTTAACAAATATCTTCTACCTCCAAATTTCATGTTATCTTGGACAGGTTGTATCGACATGTGATATCAAACAATCACTTATGACATCATGGTTCACTTGTGACTTTACTGTTCCACACATGTCACAATGATCCATATGTGAGTTTACTCGTCTAAATATGACACCATGGTCCACATTTTGTTTTAATCATCCACATATGACATCATAGTCCTCGTGTGATTTCACCCTTCCACATATAACATGATACTATGATCCATGTGGTTTTTCTCGTCCACATATGACACCACGGTCTATATGTGTTATTACTCGTCCTCATATAATATCTTGGCTCACACGTGATTTTACTCGTCCACACATGACAAAATGGTCCACATGTGATTTTACTCGTCCACATATGACACCATGGTCCACATGTGATTTTACTCGTCAACATGTGACACCATGTTCCACATGTGATTTTACTCATCCACATGACACCATGTTCAACATGTGGTTTTACTCGTCCACATATGACACCATGTTCCACATGTGATTTTACTCATCCACATATGACACCATAGTCCACATGTGATTTTACTCGTCCACACATGACAAAATGTTCCACATGTGATTTTACTCGTCCACATATGACACCATGGCCCACATGTGATTTTCGTCGTCCACACATGACACCATGGTCCACATGTGATTTTACTCGTCCACATATGACACCATGGTCCACATGTGATTTTACTCGTCAACATATGACACCATGTTCCACATGTGATTTTACTCGTCCACATGACACCATGTTCCACATGTGGTTTTACTCGTCCACACATGACACCATGTTCCACATGTGATTTTACTCGTCCACATATGACACCATGGTTTACATGTCATTTTCTTCGTCCACACATGACAAAATGGTCCACATGTGATTTTACTCGTCCACATATGACACCATGGTCCACATGTGATTTTACTTGTCTGCATATGACACCATGGTCCACATGTGATTTTACTCGTCCACACATGACACCATGTTCCACATGTGGTTTTACTCGTCGACATATGACACCATGTTCTACATGTGATTTTACTCATCCACATATGACACCATGGTCCACATATGATTTTACTCGTCCACATATGACACCATGGCCCACATGTGGTTTTCGTCGTCCACACACGACACCATGTTCCACATGTGATTTTACTCGTCCACATATGACACCATGGTCCACATGTGATTTTACTTGTCTGCATATGACACCATGGTCCACATGTGATTTTACTCGTCCGCATATGTCACCATGTTCCATATGTGATTTTACTCGTCCACATATGACGCAATCGCCACACGCCATATGCTATCGTGGTAGCCAAAATTAAGTGCATCATTATTTTAGATGAAATTCTTTGATTTGGCTCAATTACTACAGACCTCACATTATATTTACATGCTCTTTCTTAATCGTTAATGGTTGATTATATTTGTAAATTGATTATTCTTATTGATTTCAAATTAATATTACTTTACTATACAAGATGTCGTATTGTGTCCTACTTTATGAGTGTATTCTCCAGTAAACAATTAGTAAGCAAATTTTTTTGTTACTTT
Organism: Dryadula phaetusa; assembly: GCA_032432895.1. Classification (NCBI taxonomy): domain Eukaryota; kingdom Metazoa; phylum Arthropoda; class Insecta; order Lepidoptera; family Nymphalidae; genus Dryadula; species Dryadula phaetusa. Next base: position 49,286 of record JAOYRS010000023.1, read on the forward strand.
TATTACTTTTGGCTACCCCGCCAGGGATAAAGCGTGAAGCTAACAAAAAAAAATCAGAGAGCACGGAGTGCCAAACGCTACGATCCCTGCATACCTCTTTCGCCTCGTCCACAGTCATTATCCTCACAATGCATGCCCTTCGGGGGTCCCTCATACTTTTTACGTGACCTTCCTCCAGTATCTTCGATGCTGTGTTTTCGAAGGTCAACCGAGGTCTCCCCCGACCTCTCGTACCACTCACCTTGGCTTCATAAATCTTTCTTACCATTCTTTCATCGCTCATTCTTTCCAAGTGCCCAAACCACCTGAGCACGTTCTTCTTCATTCTTACTGTGACATTCACACTTCCACCTGCCATTCTGCGTATCTCTTCGCTGCATATACGGTCAGCTAAACTGACTCCGCATATCCGACGAATAGATATCATCTCTACTGCATTCATCTTTCTTTCATTTTTCTTTTGACACACCCAGCGCACAAAGCAAATTAGTTTAAAAAATATATTAAAACACATCAATAAACAAACAAACTCGCTGGAAATATTGTACCATTTTCAGAATATATTTATAGTAATTTTGAAAATTTTTAAACTAATTTAACAACAACGCTTACTCAAGTAGCACCTTCGACGTGGATGGTTGATGGTCGATGAAATAGTAATATTTAAAATCAATTATTTGATTCTAATTTAATAAGTGAACATATATTTTAATTTTTATTGTTTTTTCTCTAATAACATTACTATGTGGGATTAGACAGATTTCGCAAGCTATCGACATAATTCGATGGAATTCGACTTTGTATATTTCCTACAGGAATTACTTTGAACATCACCATGAAAAAATCCAATATGATGCTCCAAGTTTTAATCTATTACCATGCAAAAAATCATTTCTATTCCTAGCAATTAGTTAACAGTATAAAAATAAATTTGTGAATATCAATTTTCATTTTTTATACAAAAATTACTATCCTGTGTGTGTGTGTGTGTGTGTGTGTGTGTGTGTGTGTGTGTCCTACCACTGTACCACTGAGCTATAAACTATTGGCATGCTAAAATTTGTGGATTCAGTACAGAAGTTTTTGCGTGATTCGTGTGACAAACAGACAGACAGACGGACATATTTCTATATATTAAGGTAAACAATTTAATTTTTGATATTTTATTCATGTACAGAATGTACTTGTCTACTCTTTATTATATAATATAGATTAATTTGAGAATAGTTTTTCCACTATAACTGCATAATGCTAATGAAGTAATGCAATTACATCGATGACTTATCGAGACTTACGTAAATATTTAAAATTAGCTTCCAATAAAATGTAAAAGGCAAACAATCACCGTCGCCTGTCGCCGCTCGCGGCCCTGGGCGGTTCGCGTTAGTAAACAAAAATACTTTCATTAAATACATTTCATGCAGAAACATTGCAATATTTGACGGAAAGTGACGGAGAGTGACTGAAAATATTCAAAAAGGTTCTTGTCCTTGCTACTTACACGCTTCTAGGAGATACGCGACGTTTCGGTATAATTTACTAGCTTTGCCCGCGACTTAGTTCGCGTGCAATAGTTGGGTAATTTTTTTTTGCTTATGTTCATGTTACCTTTCTAAATTCGCAATAAAAAAATCGTTTTGGGATCCGATCCAACTTGTGGGAAAAACTTCTATGAATTGTCACTATTGTGAAGATTTGAATCACACTACGAACATGGACAAGGAAACACACAGGGACAGAACGACGTAGAGCAGTACCCGTAGAGAACGAGGGCTAGGTTACCCGTATCACAAAATTCTGTTATAACTAATATCTACAACCTGAAAACTCTAAACTTGGGAGATCGCCTAGATTTCCTTAGGATTCCTTTGTTAATAAACACTTACCAACTACCTCTCTGTAAAATATCAAGTAAATAGCTTAAGAATTAATGACTAATAATAATTGCGAGAGTCCTTACACTTCCATAATCCGACACGGATACAATCCTGAACGTTTTAATTTTACCTACCAACCTACCAATAAGTAACAAATTATCAAAGTGGTGATGGTTTTAGTGTATTTAAATATTCTAAAGTATTAAAATAATTAATATTTCGTTTCAACGTAATAAAAATATATAAAATGATAACTCAATAATATGTGTGTGCGTTATCATATCCGATAGTACTATCTGTAGTCCGCAGATGGCGCTCTCTGTATGTATGTTACTACTTTGCCATGTAAGAACGTCTTGAACACTTCAAATATATCTTTACATTTATCTTTTTACAAGTTCAAAGCGATTACATAGAAATAGAAACTAAACGTTTAGTTTCGCACAGTTTTTATGTGTAAACTCATTTATATTGGTTTTGCGCTTTTAGAGTAATACGCGCACCACTAAACAGACAAACTGATATACAAACCAAAAATCTAAATAATGCTGGAAATATATTTTAATATCCTAGATTTTTTTTAGCTTCACGCTTTTATCCCGCATAGCAGGGTAGACAGAAGAAGGTACCAAGTGTCAACATACTCCGTACTTCGCTTTCCACCGAATTATATTTTATATATTATAATTATATATTATATTATATCCTAGATAATTTGTTTTAAATATTTTAAATGTACAGAATTCATTCATTTACAGACTCAAAGGCTAATATGGTGTAGTGGGATAGTGACTAATTTTAAATGCGATTGGATGTGAGGTCGATTCCCATTTGGGGAAATGATGATATCTAAATATATTTTTTCATTTTTCTGTCCTGGTAGGACATAATGCGGTGCTGAGTTCGCTCGATACGCAAAGTTTTAAGTATGAGCAGAAAGCAATCAACGGACTGTCTCGATATTATCTATGTTTGTACAGGACATTTTGTTTGTGCAGAAGCTGCTTTTTGATAAACACCTGTATAGAGTTAGTTCGGTGAAATTCAAATTGCTCACATCAAAGAGAAAGAGTTTAACAACAATAATGTTTTTTTCTTTCTTTGTTTAACACAACACGAACTAAACGCTTCTAAGATGTTAAATAAAAGTAGGTCTTATGAGTTGTTTGAAATTTCTTACAAAACTGCAATCGGTTTTTGATATTTTATTTTCATAGATACTGATAACAATGTGTACAGCAAAAAAAGTTGTCAATGTAATTTTATACATGCGTCTTTAAGTACATATATGGACATAAATACAATACAAAGAGAATGTTGTATGAACTGCTGCTTCATGTACGCAGATCGGGCACGGAGTCGAGCCACGACGCGAGCTCCGCTGTTTTGTAACAAAGTTGTTTATTCTTTTATGTAAATACAAAGAAAAAGAATATAAAATACCTTCATTGAACCTAATTCATACCGATTACATGTAATAATTATAAATAATAAAATCGTAATTAGTTATTTTACTGCCGTCTATATTGCGAACAAATATTAAACGTAATTCGATGTTTATTGTGTTCCGCTAGTCAAATGCCATTGTAATAGATACTAAAGAACTAAAATACGACAAATGGCGGCAAATTTATAATATTTAGTGTTAACTTCAAACCTCGAGACATACGTAATGTAGGATGTGAAGCAAAGCTCAAAGCTGGCGTAAAGCTCCACGGCCCATAGTCATACAGTACATGCACTGTGGTTGTGCATTACCGAACCACTTGTAATCGAGTGTTGCTTTCCTTAAGGGATGTAGATCAAGGACGTCATTTTGCAATTCAAATTGTGACAACAATTAAGTCATTAAATGTTTATAACTGTTCGGTCATTTCATAACATTCGAGTTCGTGGCGTTTGAGGATAACTGAAACTTATCCGTGACGGACGACCAATTAAAATGTAAATCGGCTCTAATCTCGTTGGTCGACGGCCTTGAAGTCCATATTCTTTCTTGGAAACTTTACTTTCCATAATGAGAACTATTGATTATTTACGGGGAATTTAAATTATTCTAATATTCGCAACAAATATATAAAATCTGTAGTGTATATAAAATATTAGTAAGACAAGCGTTCTGTTTTACGAGAATTTTTGATGATTTGATAGTTACAGCATGGTTTGATCAGAGGGCAGTGAAGACCGAAGAACGACTGGCAAGTTGGGGTACTCTTGTAACAACTAAAGGAACTAGCACAACTAATACATAGTCGCAAGCCCGGCGCAGGAGTGTTTAGTACAGTAGTGAGGTGTATAGAGCTGAACATACGCTTACGTACATTTTATTTAGTGAAAAATTGCAACCATTAAGATAACCCGTCATACAAATAATTTACTTGAAAAGAAATGTACATATCGAGATAAAATATTTTAAAAGTTTATTCGTATATATTTAGCATTTTTATAAAAGATACTTTTTTAGCTACAAACCAAAATAAATAACTACAATCCATATATTCCATTGTATACACGACGTCACAGTAGCTGACAGCTGAAGGGATTAAGAGCTCAATAGTGGAGAGCCGATATCAGTCAGCCAGTTTTTTTATAAAAATAAAGTAAATCGCGTCGAAACGTGACGAAACGGATAAAGATATATATACACATATACAATGTTTATTTGTATTGGAGGTCACCGTGGCAAAGTGGGAGGACCGCGTCTGACTGCAAACGCAGTGGCTGTGAGTTCCATGTCTGCTTAAATATCAATGATTGAAATTTCAGACTATTTTCATTTTCCCGCTGTGGCAAGATAAAATACGACGCTGAGTTGAGTGGAGTTGTAAATTAGATTGCTTTGTTACAAACCACTGTATTGGTTTTAACAATTATTTACCTGTATGTAATAACGTATAAAAAAGCAATATAATAAGTGAACTCAACCGCAAAATCAAAGTGGGTTTTTCTAAGTACACTGTTAGGTACTTGTTTTTCTGTTAGCTCACATTTTTTGTATCATAGTCAACGCTTATTTTTCTTCCACACTCCTGTCTGTTTGTCATAATAATTAGCAACAAACAAAACCGCAACACGACACTCCTTTACAGATGTTGAGCGGAACTTCAATGTGATCCAGTTGCCAAGAGTGCCTAAGTCTTTACAGGTCGAGTTTAATATGACGAGTATTAGGGATAATATCAGTTCTCTCGTTTGATGTTTGAAGTGATTTACATGGACGGGCACTTGGCAATACGAACGGAGGTAGTAACCTCCGCAAATCTCGAGAATTGTCACGATAAAGACAATCTATGGCACTCTGTGACCTAAACATTTATTTTGCGCGCGCTTCTCTTCAGTTGAAATAGTCTTTCGTTATCGTGCCATGAATAAAATGACAACTGACGTGTGAAAGTATTAAAAAATAAATTTCATTTTTAAGTTGGGATAATCGATATTCTTGCTAAAAACATTGTTTATTATAAATTTATATAAATGTATCATCATGTTTATTAAATGTGATATAATAATGGAAATACATCGTTTTTATACATTGATGTCAAGTGCTTGATAACATAGAGCAACACGGCGGGGAGTAGACAAGTGTCTTTCTCAAAGTACAAGTACAACTGGTCCTATGTATATACGAGTGAACTTTTGTAAGAACCGACACGATCTGCATAACCAGTACTATTAACACATTATATTTTTTACTAAATTAATTAATTTAAAAGAAACTAATTTCATGTTTTTGTTGACTAATGTCGTAATGCCCACTTCGCTATCACTTTGTATGTGTGTAGCTACGGCTCCCACAATACGTCTATGTTAATTAAATTTGTATTAATAGATTTAAATTCGATGTGTATTTAATAAATTTGTAGCTTTCTGTATTTAATACAGATAAACTCTGTTTTTTACACGAAGTAATTTGCATTAACAATATGAAGTTACCACGGAAAGGCTGCCTACTACACTACAGTCGGCGCGATTATTAACTACTGGCTTTATCTTTGTAATATATAAGGAGGATGTCACTGACGGAGTCTAGTTTCCTAATTTTATTACTAGTCAATGTAATCTGTATATTATACATCGGTGTCAGCCCAGAAAATATAAATTGTCATATTTTCTTAGCTGACCATGTATATTGATACATACTTAGTAATATATTATAATCACAGTTCCTGCTATCGCGTTCTTCTCGCTCACTCTCTGTTTCTCTTCTTGCATATCTCTATATTATTTTGCTGTGATTAATGGCTCATATTTAAGTCCATACTGTCTTAAACTCCATAACTTAACTTCGGTGAACTATTTTCTACTTTTCAGTGTATATTTTTTAAAGTCGGTTTTCTATTTTGTTACAATTCGTGTTTTTGTGTTTTATTAATGGTTTGATTTTGCGACGAGAGGCGCAAAATAATCTGCCAATGCCACGTATTGTAGACAAAACAAATACAAACAAACGAATCATGATGAAGTAGTATTTGGAACTATTATTTAGTAAAATAACATGAATTTATAAAATATCAACAGATGATAGACTGGTCTGGTTTAAGCCCAAAAGAAATGAAAAGCTACATTTCTTATATACAAACAAACAAATATGACATACATGGCAAATAAGTTATAAAAGTATATCATCTATAATCATCTAACACTAACTGGACGGTGTACATCGATGTGATAAATATCGTATAAATAATATTTAGAATTGGTAATATTTAGTTATTTCAAATTTATCTTAAATATCTATCTGTATTGAATGAAGAAAAGAAATGAACATTATAAGAGGCTCTTACTTAGTACATATAACACGTATACTATTTGTTGCAGATTTATTTTGATTTATCTATTGTGACGTCGAATTACTTGCATTTAAATAATATAATCTGCATTTGACGTGTGTATTGTTTTTCAAGAAGCTAGTATCTTTGCTTGTATCCGAAGCTGACATACGTCAGATAGGAGGCCCAGGCGCGTGTTATCACGCTGACGCGTCACCACATTGCGGCGGCGGTTATCAACAAGCGGCTTTCCTCTCTTCACTGTAAATACTACACGTGAGCGGGTTCTGGTGTTGGAACACATTTTTATTGTTTCTTGTATTTTTATTTATGAGTAACACTAATGTCAAATGGTTTGACATCCGGCAAGCGGGGACAGTGACTACTGTTATGTATTCATTCAAGTTGAGTTCACTGCTCGTGTTGACAATGTTCGCCTTTGCCAAGACATAATTAATCATCCTAAATTAAAGATCAAACTAAGGACAAAAGATTTCGCCTTCCCTTAAGTATTTACCTTTAAGGTTTCAGATCATTATTTATAATGTTTTAAAAAAATATGGTCTGCGTTTTGTCCTTGTACCTATTCAATTTAACTTTTAATTAAATTAATATAATTGGCGTTCGTGTCACTCATCACACGAATGAATAATCCACGTGAAGCGGCACGGAGCGCCCGGACGCGTGCGACCATGGGAAACGATTTCATAGAATATGAAGTAAAAAATTGTCATTGTATACAAACAGCATTTGGGCGACGCGCGCCCGCCCCGCGCCGCCCGCCCACCGCCGCCCGCCTCGCGCCGCACGCGCCTCTCCTAATTAGGCATTACGTGCCAAGTCTTTATTAAGTTAAATGGCATCGATTATATTTTTACGTTTGTTTTTTTGTTAAAATTACATTACATTAATATAGTTTTTAATCGTGGCAGACGTTTTTGAATATATATTTTATGTTGTGCTTTTTTTATATATAATTATTTAAAACAAAAATACCACACCATGACTCAAGTAACAAAGGCGTAGTCAGCCGACCGATAGCTCTCAGAGGGCAGGAGCTCTGGTAATGGGCTTTTGGTTGGCTGGCAAAATCTTTAGCACTTAGCAACTATCTATTCTACGTATTGAGGCCGGTCGTGGCGCACTGTAATCGGTTGGGTGTTCGTTTACCACTCGGGGGAGTGATTATATTTAAGTTATTTTCAATTCTTCGCTCTGGTGAAAGTCAAAATGCGGCGTTGAGTTCCAACACTCAATACGCAATGTCTCGAATTCGGCGAAAGCGAAGTACAGAGTGTTTCGACACTATGTACTTTCTGAATACCCTGCTGTGCGGGATAAAAGATTAAAGCTCTCTATGATAACATATTTTAATAATACGTTGGTAAAATCTAAGGCAATACGACGCTCTTTCTCGGGCACGGAGTTATGCGGCGTTGTGCGGCGTGTGTGCGCCTCAAGGCAATTGTAAGTCCATTTAACTTCAACTTTTAATATTGCTTTTTTGAATTCTGAAATAATTAATTTCAATTAGAAAACAACAAATGCAAGCACTTTTTTACAATTACTACATACCGAGTTACGAACTGGTATTCATATTATATTTTGCGTGTCACTTAGTTCGTGTTGCTACCGAGTTAGCAGTGTTGTAGACATTTTTTTATAGATAGTTTTTGTACAATAATTATAAGCAATTAGTCGCAAATGAAAAGAACAATATTATTGTATTCATTAATTAGGTTTTTAAGTTAAACTCGGTATATTTTGTTATATTACCGGTATAACCTGTTTATTTTTGTATATTTTTTTAAATACATGGTAGTTTACTTTACAATAATATAAAAAAACCCAAAAGTTTTCATAAATCAGTAACACAAAACAAAGGAATTTTTAGCTTTTCCCCAAGTACGTGTGTCGTAGATAAATTTATAGTGGTGGGTAAGATACCGACTACTTACCTAAGTATTATTATTTACGCTTTATCCTTAGTATCGTAGTCATAGAGAATGCAGCACTCTCGTCCACGGTCTTGAATCTCTTCTTGCATGGGAGGAGTCCTCATGCTTTTTACCTTCCTTTAGTATCACCGATACTATATTTTGAAAGTCATCGGTGGTCTCCGTGGTAATAAAGGGTTAACTGGTTTGTTAATAATTACATAGCAGAGAATGCAGACCATGATCTGATAGAAATAGCAATAAATATCTTATAAAAAATCAATTTTATATATTATCATCTTTAGTATATTTAAAAGGTTTAGTTTATAAAAATTAAAAACTTTGTAAGACAATAAAGGACAATTGCGTTACTCCGACTTACTTGACTTCTGTATTATATTGATTCGTGTTGGCCAAATTATTTACATAACATTTTTATAAACAATTGTCGATGCGTCGTGCGGAGTTTAACGGCGTCCGACCTTACTCGGTAAAATGCATTACCGAGGGTTTTCACCAGTTTCTTACTGAAATAAAAAAAAATTTTGGGAAAACTATTGAAGTAAATAAGTAAATGTAAAGGCGAACATTTCATTCATATGTGCGTTTTGTTCTGTGAAGTGTTGTGATGAAATTGTTTATTATGAAATAGAACCGTTCGTGGTAAAATATGAGACGTGGAGCGGATTTATGAGCCATTTGTTTTTCATACACACATCGGGTATGTATGTACGTACACATACGTACACACACGTACACACACGTACACACACGTACATTTATAATACGAGGAAGGCGAGCACGTGTTGCAGCGAACGTGAAAATTGCAATTACAGTACAATAGGTCATGTAAGCTGCGGCGCTGGTGTGGCGGAGCTGGTGTGGCGGCGCTGGTGTGGCGGAGCTGGTGTGGCGGAGCTGGTGTGGCGGCACTAGCGGCGCGCCCTCCGCCACACCAGCGGCCTCACCAGGCTGCAGCACGTCTAGGGCATTTGTAAATCTATTAACCAAAGTTATGAATTGTCAAGTTAGTGTAGTCTCGTTATTGATTCTATACGCTTTTCATTTCATATACTATGTACGCGGGACGAACAGCTCGCCAGTGGCCGCATATAACAATAATGACCGTGGTTGGCTGTTGAATAATTAAGTATGGGTTCAGAATAATTGCACGTGGCGCGTAGCGGTGTGTGCGTGCAGGCCCCGCGCGACGCCCGGCGCCACGCCGCCTCGCCGCCGCGTCCCCGCGCCCCGCACCCCTCGCCCCGCCTGCCCGATGCAATATTCATGTGTAATTATATAGCGTTTGACCTTGACCCTTAGACCTTCCCGCCACACCACACCACACCACACCACTCAACAAGTTATTTTCGCTGCGTCGATAGATGGCGCCGCGCAGCCTCCCGCGGCCTCCCGCGGCCTCCCCCGCCCCTACTGGAGTGCTGGAGTGCGCCTATTGATAAAATTATTAGCGCAAATTTTAACAATGATTTATGTACAATTTTCGCGTGACAGCTCCGGTTGAGTGACTCGACTCACGTGCCATCTGTCATGTGTCCACTATGAAGTGTTAAATGATTCGAGGCTTTGGTTTGTTCGCACTACACTACACTACGCGAGTCACTCCGATAGCTTCAAGTCACTTTAACTTATTCAAACAAATAGTGTTGTCGTCTTCGTGTAGGCGTCGCGTAAAACTAGAAACTGTAAAAAAATAGTGAAGTCAATAAATAATTATTGTTAAAAAAATTGTAAAAAAGAAAACTCAAAATGTTTCAAATTAGCATACTTAAGTGTTCCTCCGTAAAAAATAAAAAATACGTTTTCATATTGCTAACAGTATAAACACATTCCTTACATGTGAATGTGTCTGTATATACAAGTGTGTCTGTATAATATATTCACCGTAGCAAAGATAAATATTTCTAAAAATAAATATTTCGTAACTTAACCGCGGCACACGTGGCGCGCACATGTGCACGTAACACGTCTAAACTTGTACATTTTTGTTATAAAAAGGGCAGGCTAAAATATTTTTTTAGCTTCACGCTTTTATCCCGCATAGCAGGGTAGACCGAAAATACCTAGTCAAGGCTCACTCTCGGCCATTTAAAATATAATTATGAATTTTGTACTCCCGTCTCGTGTGGCTGGTCTTTACGCAGTGTTACAACGTGTGACTGTAAGCGCGATCGGTTATGGGATCGATATCAACTCGGGAAAATGATTATATTTAAATTATTCTCACATCCCCGCTCCAGTAAAGACAAAGTGCGGCGTTAAGTTTCGCCACTCAACACGCAATGTTTCGAATTCGGTGGAAAGCGAAGTATGGAGTGTCTTGACAATAGGTAATTTTTGTCTACCCTACTATGCGGGATAAAAGCGTGAAGCTAAAAAATTCTACTCAAAGACGTCGTAACGATTTAATTATTTAAACGTCAGTTTCTTGTTTAATCCCTGTTCTAAAGCAAGTATACAACCAATTAGCTCGTTGTGTTAACTGTTGATAAGTAATTCTTAAATTACGGCCCACGTAAAAAAAAAGGGAAAAGGTTTTGCCTAAAACTATAAGTATTCCTTTTTTTCGCATCTTCACCCTTTATCCGGCATCGCTGTAGTTAGAGAAGGCCTGGCGTCAAGAGTCACTGTTTTCGCCTGCATGTCTTTTATTTACGGAACGTGTTTGACTGTAGTAAAGTTAATGTTTTGTTAGAACTATTGCTAATGTACCTAGAAACAATTAAGACACAAGCACTTAAACTATTATATACGTTCAAAGTACCATATACCCGTACATCGCCACTACGTCTTCTCACTGGAAAGTTCTACATAAATATAATTTCATCAAAGTAGATATTTTCCAAACAATACGTTCATATAAATACAAATTACAAATGTAAAATGCACTCTATTCTAGAAACCATACAATATATTTTTATATATTTAGGAAATAGCCTTACAAGTGAGGTGTAGTCGCATTAGAGCGGCTAATGCCGCTATTGTCGCATGATCCTCTTAAGAATATAATCTGATGCCGTAACTCCGATTATGATAACCGACACCGAAAACACCACGGCGCGGCGCTTCAGACACGCTCACTATGTCTATGACACTCTAGGAGTCTGTGACAGCCGCTCTCATTGCTCTCTCAGAGCACGGAGATATATTAACGTAGTAAAAAACTAAAAAAAAAATAACATACCATACATATATACATATATTACCATATAAATCGCATAAAATATTTTTTGTTATTAAAATAAAGCTATTAATATACTTTTAGTTATTTTTACAATATTTGTATGTATTTGATTTGTTTCAAACACGTTACGAGCTTGTTTTACCTCATCATTTTTATTCAACAATATGTTTATATGTTTTATAACACAGCATGTAGGTGTTGTTTAACATCCTTGGCATCACAAATTTATTAAATTTCATATAAAAATCTTCTATTGCCTTCCGGATAGTAAGTGAATAGAGTACAGTGCCCCGTAACATTGGGTTTCTCATCGCCTACTCTAATAGAAGGGAAACAGTTTAATATAAATAAAATATGCGACTAAACATAATGTATCTGTAGTTAAGGACACCTATGTCACAATACGTATCTGAAGAAGAATATACCATTGAAATGGTTTGAACCGACAACCAGAACATTTTAGGAAGCATGAAATATAAAATAGTTGCACAAAAAATGACAAATATCTTAAGAAATATCTTATTTAAAACTACTTTCTTCGTTGACACAGATCAGTCAAAACTTGCTGATTCTCACTGACGTCGACTCAATTACATTCAAATGCAAAGTATCCTTTATTCAAATACTCTTACATTGCCGAGTTTTCTATAAACTACTAGCTGTAAGCATCCTGCATTCTACTTATTTTTACTATCAAAACGTTGGAAAAATAAGAACTGCTTGTTTTCTAAATATATATTAACGTGAGTCTATTTTTAGCTGACTCCTATATAACACGCTTGACCATATAAACCTGAGGTCACATCACATGTTCCAAAATAAATTGGCATATGATCATTTTACAAATAAATTAAAAAATAAATTTTCTGAAAATTCAAGAAAACAGTAATTTTAATGGCAATTTTGTCGGACAAAATACTTTTAAAGTTAACTAATTAAAAATAAATCAATACACTTAAAGATATTATTATCAAAATAAGCATCAAAATAGTGAAGCAGCATTTAAAACCTAGATTAGCGCGCACAAACGCACAGACAAACAGACCCCTAAACAAACGGTTCAAAATACTTTAATTAATACTCCAATAATTGTTGTTAATAACATAAAAACAAAAACTATACTGAACATGTACAGACACATATACAGACAACAACCAGTTATATTTTCATTGTATGTAATTATACATAACCTATATTGAATAGTAAGTAAACTGCATTAAATTCAAATGTTATTGCTTTTACACGTTCAAGTTAAAATAAGATTTAAGTATTTAACTGATTAGTAAGTATGTATTGTACGTAAGTATACAGTACACAAACTTCAGAGTCGACAGCTACGTACATACATGTATATTATAAAGAGAGGTTATTGAGAACCGAAGTAAGTTTTATAATAATGTCTTTACGGTCAAGGTTACGCGGCGCGTGGGACGGGCAGTGTGGGCCAAGTGCACGTGGCGGAGCGGCTTTACGAATCTAATAGCCAATTTAATAGCTAGAACTTATCTTGGTAAGTAATACGTTTATCTAAATTTATTAATGGACGTAAAATCTTCTTCGTTTCTAATTTTTGTAAAAAAATAGATACTTCGTACAAGTAATAGAAACAGCACGTTTTACTGTTAATGTTTTATGTTTTATTGCACACTTAGGATAAGAAAATATTTTAAAAAATCTTATAAAATCTCGTTGCATCCAAAATTTAATATGTTCTTGAAAAATACTGCGACTTTTGTGAAACAAGTGTGAAACTTATTGGCACGATTCTAAACTAACTTATCACCTCAACTAATTTATATTATAATGACTTAATAAGGCTCCATCCCCCTAGTGGCTCGGCACGCGCCGTCGCGTCACGACACAAGTGTCGCGGGTGTCGCGTGTGTCGCGGGTGTCGCATGCCGGGTGCCGGACGGACGTCCCTCTACTCAAGGCCAGCCACTTCTGAGTCAAAGGCTAAAAGCTGCATCTTGTTGTGCAAGTTACGTAATGTCATTGTCATATACCGGTCGTGTTTTCATATGACCGATTATGGCCAAAAATTACTTGCTGCTATATTTGGTAATTCGAGCTATAAACTAAGTCATTTAACACGCTATGAAATATGATAATGCTAAAAAATAGAGGATTAATAACTTCCGGTGAAAACAACAGATTTATTTGCGATGGTACGTGTAACGTGTTGCTTACTTCACTCGTAATGAATATTGGTGTGTGAAAACTTGTGAATGATTACTTACTCATTATTTAACTAGTATCTATAGTTATGTAAAACACTATGTGGATGGATTTATGTTTGAAAATCTTTCTCCTGAAAATTACTGAACATAATGGTATAATAATATCGCATCACAATGAGACACGATGTACCGTGGAATGACACACATTCCCTTTTTCAGCTTCACGCTTAATCCTAGCTTTTAACGAGTACAAATGAAACCCACAACTAGTCGCGTTATACACCGTGGTTACTGCTGCTGCGCTACGGTGGCGCAATTTAGTCCCGTACATATTTTATATATTTCATTTCTTTTATTTAATTGATTGATTAAATATTAACGACATACAAGTGTATAAAGAAGTATTAAATTTAGTAGATGTTTATTGTTTACATATACATGTAACACTTCACAATTTTGTTGTTTTTCTACGAGTGTATCTATAATCTTGGCTCGTGTGAGATCGACAACTGATAAAGATCAATCAAATATGACTGATAAAAAGAAGAATAAACAATAAGTACACACATCACATATAGCTGTAATTCTTTACTAAAAATATTTTAGTTGAGTAAAACCAGTGCAGATGCGAGTTGAGCGCGTTACTCGTTAATTTCACACACGACTGCTCACAGAATTAGCGTCGGCTTATCAGTAGAGCCTACATACTTGAAGCGGTGGAAATCGTAGAAAAATAGTTAAAATAAACACGCATATTGTACTGAGTCATGCATATCAGAGTACATATTACGACGTATTGCGACAGACCGATTAGAAATATACAAAGTCGGTTAAATTTCATATTCATCATTTTGATGATGTTTTGATAGAGCTGTTGTCCCGCGCAGTGCGCCGCGTGCAATGAGCTCTTTGTGGGAGTTCATGTTGCTTGCTATCCCGTACTGTTATCATATTTTGCAAGAACACTGTACAAGTCTACCGTCGATGTAACTTCATTTATTTTGTTTGCATGTTACATCAGCAAAGGATTTTTCGCATTGTTCATAGTTAAGTACTTGTGCCGTGGAGTTTATAAAGGTAAATCAAGATGATAGCGCGTTGGCTCGTGGTGCCTTAGGGCTCTCTACTCACCGTCTGGATTACATCACATGGGATAAAGTAATATTTCGTCATCGTACAAAATTATCTTATACTCTTCAATCTCTAATTCCAGTAAAGCTAGTACTTACAATAACATAGTGCGTCACAAAGTGCTTTAAACTCTATTTAGACTTCTTCGAGTGTTTACATATCACATTGTTATCAGCGACAAACTCCACGCTCCTTACAAGTACTTTCACTGCCTTCTGGAATTTCCTTAGTGCGATATCATAGACTTTGTCGGCTCTTTGTTAGTATAGACAAGCTATATCATGAGATATTATAAAAATATTGCCTTGACCAATAGCCAACACCGTACTGGCATTCTTACTCCACCCTACTAATTACATGTTGTATGATGAGCCTGACTCTATTTTCCAGACCATCTGGTCTGGGAGGTTAGATCAATAAGCAAGTCTATGTTTTACGAATGAATCTCTACTGAAAATATATTTAAACAATTTGCATCTATATTTTTAATTGCCATTACTTTATTTTAATTTTAAGTTTCCCACTAGAAAAGCACAGCGTTGACTTCTGCTACTAAATACTCAACCTCTTGTTGTGTGAATTTGGAGCTATGAACGGAGTGTCTTGACATTGGTTTCTTTATGACAATAGCAAAAAATACATTGTGACGTAAAGTTTAAAATAAAGAAAAAATTATACAGATCTTAAAGGATGAGTGAGGAATGTATAAACAATGAACTTTACACGAACAGATGGCGGATATCCAAACGGCGGACAGCGGACAGAAGACAGCGGACAGCGGACAGCGGGCAGAGGACGCAATACATATCTACTTATAGTCAACCTTAATTATTACTTAATAAAAAATATGAATTTTATTTTCTTTGAATGAACCGTTTATATTTTAAAAATATTTCTACTCAGTTGTTCCTTCACCTCGTGTCGCCTTTTTCATTGATCTAGAAAGAAAATCACTTTCTATTGACGAGCTATTATTACAAAGAAATTTATAGACAAAAAAGGAATTCGATTTTAATTATCTCTTAATAAACAAGCAAAAATACAAAGATATTCTTGGTATTTATCTACGAGGCAATTTACAATTGGTAAGGTAGTTGGTAGTTGTTGGAATGTTGTTTTACATTTAAATTAAAATCAAATGATAATATATTATATAAATGCTGCATACACAGTGAGTCTGTCATACATTAACTTGTATCTATTAGCCTGTATGGTAAATGCTTATGTAACGATGATCGAGAACAATTAGTCGACCGAAGTCCCGAAGCAAGGCGCTGCGTGTACACATGTGCGAGCATTGCAAGGAACTTGCGCACACACTGTACCTACACTGTAGCGTGTGAGTGTAGTGTACAATGAGTTGAGGCAGTCACGCCGCTGTCGTCATGTAATATAATTCTGTAACACAATAGATATCTAATTTCATTAACATGCCTTATGTCTTAGTCAACGCTTTAAAGCACCCCGGTGAAGCTCCTCGCAACAGTTGCTGGTCCAGTCATTATAAATTATATATTAGTTGAGTTTACATAAAAAAATCGTAAATAATATATATTTTTTATTTTTTCATAATAAAAATCAGTGGGTTGCTTGATACAGCACATTATTTTCTGGTAAGAATCTTTAGCATTCACAAAAAAACACAAACAGGAAGATATCCAAGTACGTATGTATGTAGTTGGGTTGCCTTTACCCTGCTGCGCGGCCGGAGGCGGCAGGCAGGCGGCGGGCGAGCCCCGGGGGCCAGGCGGCAGGGGCCAGGGGCGCGCACACGTGTTCGGCCGCATTGTAGTCTGCGCGAGGCATGCTTTATGTTAAAGCCTTTGTTTGGGATGACTCATCTTCCCATCCAAGTAGTTCTCAGAAGTGCTTACCGTTGGAAAGGTTCACGTGCTTACCTGCCTCCGCCCCCCGGCCACAGCGGCATTTGTTGATCTACTGATTGTAACTTTTGTGATAAAATACTTTGTATTGCTTAATATTTTATGTATTAGAGAAAGAAAACGACCGCCATGTCTCCGTTGTATATTTATTATTAATGGAAATGGTAACCACTTCATTATAATTTATCGTTTCACTGTTGAAGCAAATTGTTACATATTATAACCGTCTCGATGATCTCTGTTATATTTTTTGGTTAGAAACATCGCGTAAAATCTTAAAACATTTAAAATTTAAAAACAAGTTCATATTTTTTGCATAAAATTACACAAAGGTCATGAACCAGGATATCAAGATGGTATTTTTTTAATTCGGCTATATATACTGTTCGTTTAGATTATTCAGTATTTTCTCTGCAAAAGGCGAAATTTTACGGTTTCATGATGTGTGAAGAAACTTCTAATCTCAGCTGAGAGTATAATTCATGTACCCGTCAGTACCCGTGCCCGTGTTTGTGCCTGTACTTATAACTATAGTGTACCCGTGCCCTTGCCCGTGTCTGTGCCTGTACCTATAACTGTAGTGTATCCGTGCCTGTGCCTGTGCCTGTAACTATAGTGTAACCGTGCCCTTACCCGTGTCTGTGCCTGTACCTATAACTGTAATGTATCCGTGCCTGTGCCTGTGCCTGTAACTATAGTGTAACCGTGCCCTTGCCCGTGTCTGTGCCTGTACCTATAAATGTAGTGTATCCGTGCCTGTGCCTGTGCCTGTAACTATAGTGTACCCGTGCCCGTGCCCATGTTTGTGCCTGAACCTATAACTATAGTGTACACGTACCTGTGCCTGTTCTTGTAACTATAGTGTACCTACCATGTTTTGATGGACGTAACCGCAGTTGCTGACGTGCAGCTGCGGTCGCGGCCGCGGCGGTTGACGAGCGTCCTCGAGATCGCTCTGGCAGACTTCTTGACTTCTAATGAAAAATAAATATTTTCACCACTCTTTGGTCACATCCCTACAGATAATTAATCTATTAGTGTAATGACGCACTAAAAGTGATTCAGTTGGTATCTAAACTGAAATTATAAGCCTCTACTTGGCAATTTGCTAGTACACAGGTCCTCGCGGCTGCAACTGCCGCAAGAACCTGTTGCGTCATATATCACGTTAGATAAGTGACTACTCGAGCAGTAAGTGAAATAGTTAGCTGAATATAACATATAAATAAGTTGATAGAAATTTCACTTGCCTCGACCTCGTGATATAACATACCACTGTTGTAATGTTTGTTTGTGTATTGTAAAATTATAAAACTGTTTACAGTAGACAGTAGTGCTCTCTCGGCACTCGCATTTACATTAACCTAATAAGTAGTACTCTACGGAATTAAATTTTAGTATCAAAATATACAATTGTAAACGTAGTATAAACCAGCTGTCGCAGTCGAGGCGCTGCGAAGCCGGTACATGGCGGTATGAGGGGAGAAGAAAACGACATCAACAGGACCATTTTAATCCGACATCATATTTAAAATCACTAGGAGAAACTTATAGTCAACCCAACCAAGGAACGTTGTTAGTAAAAAACATCCATTATGAAAATAGAAAAAAATCGTCCTAGGGAATGTTTATATTTTAAAAATGTTGGTCTGGTGATTCCGTATGCGACGTGTAGAGTAATCTGTCACGACAAGTTTGACCGCCGCGTCTAGTGTACAAGTGCGTGGAGGTAAACTAGTCAATAATATTTTAAAGCATCCTACATGCTCTAATGTATATAAAACAATAATTTGTGCAAGTGTCTGATTGTGAAGTGTGTCTCAGCGACGCGCTCCAGAGCTCAGAGCAGCAACAAATACTTAATGCAATGGAATGTGTTATGTGCATCGATCAATCAACAGCCAATATTGGGCTTATTAACGTAGTATGGCAATCGCCTCAAAGTTCACAGTTACGTAACGAGGCGGCGCGACGCGCTGTGGCCAATTGTTTTTCACGATTGTACGAGAGTGTATTTACATACATACATACATACATACATACATACATACATACACACTTGATGTATATGTCGATGTACATGTGTGCCCACAAGTTACGTGACCAGCGACTCTTGTAACGAGATGTAAGTCCAATACCGCGACCGGAAGACAAATCAAACAGCAACTTGTGCGAACCGGCCTATTTAAAATTAATAACTATGTAGTGACTAAGTACAATTTTGAAATCTATTATTTTTTTGCTCAATTAATGTAAATAAAATGAATAAAATAGCGAATACGTCCGCGTGTCGCGTGCGTGTGTCCACAAGCAGTAGGCGCTCGGTATCCACGACTCGTTCGTTTAGGTGAACGCGTCATGTTAACTAAATCCGCTTTCTTCTGCACTGACCACGCTCTGTGGTGAAAACTGCGCCGAACTGCGCTGTGCACGCCTTGCTCGCACGCGTCCGGAATAATGCAACCACTGGGTCATTCAACAATATTGAAATGTTTTATATTTCGTCCGAGACTATCTGACTCCACGGTAATTGGGCTAAGTTTAGCCACTTTGTTCCAAATTGTAAAAGTTATAAGAAAAAGAGTATTTAAAATAATAAATGATAATTTTATAAAGAACATTTGAGTGTTGCATTGTTATCGCTAAAAGAATGTTTTCTCGCTTCAAGCGTGAAGCAGCGGCGATAAGTGATGTATTGTGCGGAGAGTATTATTGGCAGGCAGCTTGGAGCTACTTTACTGTTATTATTATAAATGAAATTTATTTTTCAGTATTTAAGAGATTCAAATTGTACTACTGAGTAATAAAATGTAACTAAAATAATTTTCATAGCGCGTAACACAGTGTGTTTGACAAAATTAATTACGAACGCCCTTGATCCATTATAAATATTAAGGTATTTAAATAGTTTAGTAAGCGACTGGTGCGGAGGTACTATTCAACAGCAAGCCGCTTTGGATATCGTTTTAAGTTTTCCTTAAACGAATTATAACCGGATGGTAAACATAAGCTGATGTCGGGTTTGGATCGTTATATGTATGTAGGTAGTCCGTGCTATTTCGTTGCGACTAATTGAAAGCCTTAACCAGTACACCCTCGTAAGAGGCACAACAAAGATATTCCAAGGTTATTTTTTTTTTTTTTTTCTGTCATTGAGTTAAATGCTGTTGACCTTAATGGTCTTTACAGCGACACCGGGAGGGGGAGGGAAGAGGGTACTCTAGCCCTGCGAAGTATTAGCAAGCACTGACGTGTCTGCTTGAGAGGAAGCCGACGACCGCAAGGGCGCCCCCTGCGGGGCATTCCAAGGTTATACATTTATATGCATAAATAGCAAAGTATAATCTCACGAGAGTGATAACGGATTAACGCAAGTGTTGATGATATTAATTTATCCTCCGCTCGTCTTGTAATTTGTAACGTAACGTTGGAGTACGAGACGTGAGTCACAAGTCAAATACACAAATACACCAAATATAAACTAAATACCGACGCAATCACAATTACCTAACAACCGGCTAATTTATTATTGCAGTATTTGACTATATACACACTCGTACATACACATACACACGCGCAGATAGGCGTATTTAGTACAGTGTAGTAAACATTTTTTGTACAATATATCAAGTAAAGAACCGATAAGGAAAATGATTCACTCGTGCTCGGGGTTTATTTAGAGTAAAAGCGGAAAGTTTAACTTTGAAATTGAACATTACAATGATATTGGGTATTGGGTCTTTTACAACACGTTTTTACGATACAGTTTTTCCCAATGTCAGTAACGTTATTTTGTGCTTATCTATTTACATTAGAATTGAACACACTTCTCTCTATCAGTATCTCAAATCCGCCACAAGGACGCTTGCCCAACGGATAAGATATACTTGTACATAGATATATGTATATACACTACGTGAAGTTTGTAAGTCAGCTCGCTGGATGTGGGCTAGCCGCTACTGTTATCCCGAAAAATACAAACACGTGGCTTATTTTATGATTTGATAAGACGCTCATTCAGTTTAATGCTTTAGTTATTTAAAACATTACATTATATTAATATAAAGCGTGATAACTAAATAGCCGTACTTCATTATTACTTTAATTAGATAAAAGAAAAATTATTGATGTGTAAAGCCTTAAAAACTTAACTTAAAAACGTTAAACTTATATATCCAGGAAGATATTTCGTGTATGAATTAGTTTCAACTGGTATATATTATGTTACGGCTGTTAATTATCGTAATCGCAATTCCATTTCGGCGGGTGATATGAGCACAGTGAACTCCAGCTGCGCGGCGCGTCATCCTGTATACGATATTAAGGCTTTATTACACGAATGACGTCGATGGTTAGTACTCTCACGCAGAGAACTCTATCGGTGTGACTCAATTAGTTTATATCAGCGAGCATTCTGTTTCTGTTGTACTCTCCGCGTACAACGTGATAATATCACAGTATCTCTCAACCCGCCGGTAGTCTAATGTAACACGCCTGATTCAAATTAAGTACGTAGGTGGTGTATGAATAATGTATCAATAAGTGGCGTTTTACTTTGAAATGATAAAAAAACATCAATGTCCAGTTTCTTGCCACAGAAATTTCCATGTTTATATAATTTGAAATGTAAATATATTTTTATTGTATAAGTTATATATTGAGCTCTGCGATGTGCCTGTAATTTGTAATTATATTTAGCTACTGTTAGTTTCATATAAACCAACTGCTTATATTTACCTGCTTCCTTGTTTCAGGCTGATCATGCGAGATGACGGACGATAACATCTAATCGTAGTGATTAACTTATTCTAATTATGTATTATCTCGAATTGTTAGTTCTCAGCTCGCGGGTGAGGGTGATGTCTTGTTACAAGTTCAAGACGAAAAGATGACCTATAATTAAATACAAGTACTATAATTTTCTCTCCTATTTCCATATTTTATGGAATACCCAAAGCGTAGTATCTCCACATCATGCTCTCTGCAGACGGACCAATATAGATGATAAATAGATACTATTAATATAAATATTCATACTTTGCAGCATACAAAGGTAACCCTAGTCTTATATACTTTAAGGCTAAGAAAGGGTGCAAAAGATAACAGATAAAAAGTAATAAAACAAAAAATGGAAGTAAACAGTTAAATATAAAACAATCATAGTAACTTACAAATAGATATATAAAAAAGTGTATTATCTATATTAAAATATATATACTCACATCTACACGGACATACACAGTTATATAAATATGTATACATACATACTCATACATACATAGTATTAAATTTTTACTTTGTATTGCCAAATACTAACGTTATCCATATTGTTTGAAGACACTTTGTAATATGGAGTGCCGGATATGAGAGGGTAAATTGTTCCATAAATTGATGTTTTTCGCATTACAGGATTCATTATAACCTGATGACTACCTTTATCCTATTGCCCCTCTTGGGACGAAGATTGAGATGGAGAGGATAATGATGAGAGGCAATATGTGTGTGTGCCTGTTTGAATAGATTATGAAATTGTAGCTGCGTGATAGGATTGGGTCGACACGCATAAGTGATATGTTTGCCACGGACGTGACTACACAATCAGCGCACACACCAAGCACTCAGAAGACCGCTATTATTTTGTTTATTGTTATTACTTAATCCAAACTTAAACAATTACAGGTTCACACTATTTTACTATAATATTTTGAAAATACCTACCAAATATTACAATACCAAGAGATATTTTGATGCAAAGAATATATTATAATTGATAAAATATTTTAAAGTGTTATATAGCATAACTTGTTTAAACATATAGCAAATCCATATAAAAGTGGCTCAGGATTATATCGCACGCCTTGTCTCCACAAGCATATTTTCTGCTACAGTAGATACATTATTGGAAAATTTTGTAGTTGGTGACGAAAGAGGAAACCTGTCAGATATTGTTTATATCTAGTGCGCAATGTCCGATGCCGTGACAGATAGCTTACCGGTGAAAAGTTGAATCGCATTTCAAAACAATCTACGTGTTATCTTTATCTGATCAGGAATTTGCTACATTTATATATTATATTCGAGTTATTATAAAAAATATTGCTGAAAATTAGACACTAATAAAGTATTCATATTATACTATTCTTTTTAAATTAAAAAATGACGCTTAAATAAAGTTGCAGTATTTTTTAAAATACTACAATTACAATACGGAAGCCACCTAAACATGAAATAAATCTGTAGAGGACGTGTAGCGCAGCTGGCCTGTGGTTGCTGCAACAAGTAGCTGCAAGTGTTCAATAGGCTATTAAGCTATTGCGTAATACGTGCGAGCATTGACAGTAGATACACGAAGAAATCAAGAAGCTCTTGTTTATAATCGGTCGGCTCTTTACGTTGTATGTATTGACATACGTACGAGCGAGTCATCGTGTTCCTCTCTCCATCAATTTCAGGTTTATTTGATTATTTTCTTATTTTAAAAACATACTTTTCGTAGCCCTAAAACAAGTTCGGTCATAAACAGAATGTATATTTTTTGAATATGCATATGTACGTCTTTAAATTACATATGAACCATTACAAATACTTATCCGGTAATCACCAACACCTTTACTAAGAACTTTCTCTCCATGAACTCCTCTCTTCTCGTAGACGACTAAAAGTTTCCTGCAATCCTTTTGGGTGCGGGAGGAAAGGCAAATATTTTAAAGTTAAAAGCATAAAGGATAAAAATGTATGTAGGGTCAAAAGTTAGTAAATGAAGTTGTATCCGATAGTGTTACGTTCTTTCACCAGGACGTTTGCGAGGTGGCGATTAAGTTTTTACATTAGCATAGCGAATTCTAGTACAGCTTACGATCCGCATCCTCTGAGGCACGTTATTTATGCAAAGTAACTGAATAATCGCTGCAGGTGTTTTTAAGTGGCATGCTCTGCCAGTACCTTTGTAACTACTAAAACAAATTTATGTTTAATTATTCATGCTTTATATCAGATAAATATTAATTAACATAATTTACTTTTTTTTAAAAAAACTCGCTCAAATATAAATATAGATCTTAGTTCTAAGTAGCCGACTATAATTACGTGTAAATGAGAGATAAATAACAATAAGGAAAAAAAGGGTACAGACCCAGTCTTCAGTGTAATTATTTTTATATAAATAATAGATAAATATAGTATTGTAGAGACGCCGCGCCAAGTGGCACATGGCACATGGCACCCTGTCCTGCACCGTGTCGCTGACGAGGCGTCGCGGCCCGTCTGCTATCTTCCTATCTGCTCGTATCTGCTCGTGTTTGCGAGGCGTCAGGCGAGCGCGGCGCACAATAAAACTAATCCGCCACAACACGTAACTTTCCTAAGCACTGCGCAAACTTCGCAATCCCAAACCGTTCGCGACATAACAACATTGCGCACACGTAGTATTCATGACTTGTAAATAATATTTGCACAGGTAGGAGCCGATTGTGGTGCAGTGTGAAAGCGTTTGGCTGCAATCGCGATGGGTTGTGGGTTCGATTCCCACTCGGGGGAGGAAAATATACTCATATTTTAATTATTTTTTTTCTTCGCTCTGATAAGACAAAGTGCGGCGTTGAGTTTCACCAATCAACACGCAATGTTTCAAATTCGGTAGAAAGCGGAGTACGGAGTGTCTTGACACTAGGTACTTTCTGTCTACACTGCTATGCGGAATAAAAAGCGTGAAGCTAAGAATATATATATATATATATATATATATATATATATACATATATATATATATATATATATATATATATATATATATATATATATATATATATATATATACATGTATATTATGGACGTCGCACACAACATAGAGCACTTCGATAAAAATATGAAAAATATGAATATTACGTTAACTATTTATACTTGAAGGCACATATTTAATTGCCTTTGTAATGTTTTTCCATGACATATAGTTGTCTACAGCTAATTAAAAAAATATAACATATTTTTTATTTATTTATTTTTCCTACCTAATCTATTTTATTTCGGTACTTTAATCTGGTAAGAGCGTAATCGTCCTAGCTTAGTTTTAGGTATCCCACAGATAATATCAAAAAGGTCCTCAAATCGCTTTACCAAGAGGTATTCATTAAATGATCATTAACGGATTATTCCATAGTTATAATAATATTAACAAGATGTAGTGTGTGGAGCACGTCTTACGTCAATTGTTAGTGATTATATGATACATTTAATTAGCGAGTACCAACTCAGTAAACAACGTCGAGCCCGTGCCATGGAGCGCAAGTGGTTGCAGTGCGGCGACAATGTTAATGTTTTTGTGTAAAGCTTTGCTTGCTGTGCTATTTTTTGTGTATTCA
Source organism: Dryadula phaetusa (assembly GCA_032432895.1). Lineage (NCBI taxonomy): Eukaryota > Metazoa > Arthropoda > Insecta > Lepidoptera > Nymphalidae > Dryadula > Dryadula phaetusa. Next base: position 74,625 of record JAOYRS010000023.1, read on the forward strand.
TATTGACAACAAAAGTACGTAACACTTATTAAATCAGAATGACCAGCGATGATACCTGTATGTGTCTTATTTTATTTTATGTACCTTTTTGGGATGCTGCATACGGTGACTGACTAGCTCGATTCTCATCATCTCAAAATTCATCACCACGTTTTGTCTCACCAGAGCGAGGAAATGAAAATAATATAAATATAATCAATCCAACGACTGGGAATCGAACCCACCGATCGCGATTACATTCAGACGCTGAACCACTGCGCCACCACTTATCCTTTATTGTTCTCACAAAGTAAATAATATAACAAAATATAAATTATACAATTACTATTTATATAACGTGACTTGGTTATAAAAGATAAAACCCCTTATAAGGCGCTACGGCAAAATAAATTTAAAAGATTTAACAACATTACATCTAGTTGTAAAGTAAAGACTTCGTGCAAACACTGGCGTTAAGGAGTTACTTCGTGTGCCGTTCGTGCGCTTGTTTGCACAGCGGATACTAAAAATATTATGTCAATTACAGATTAGCGCACTCCTCGCCAGATCTCTTTTAATGAGTGTGTATATGATTTACAGCCGCGTTGTTGTTGCGACTTGTACCTCGCGCCTCGCGCCTCGCGCCTCGCGCCTCGCGGTCACATGACCGCCCGCCGCACTTACTCACCGAGGCACCCACATGAGCCTCCTTATGTTTTAGCTATAATTTCAATTACTAATGATATTTAATTACTTCCAAATATTCCTAATTTCGCAATTACTTTATTGTTATCAGAAAATTATCATTTAACGACATCTTGTGTGCATTTCAATGAAAACGTCGTCATTTAACAATTATTGTTACTCGTGTCATTTATTGAACAGAAATCGTTTCTCTTAGCAATAGCATACTGTGGTCCTTTTACTTTGCAAACTTGCATCTGTGTTTCACGAACTATAAGCAAATTTGAACGTATGGAAAATATGAATAGATGAAAATAAAATAAAGGCATATTTTATTTTCCCTACTTTCCCTCTTACTTATGCGGGTGTCAAGATAATTAATAGTCTTATATGCGGTACATGAGGTCACCTCAGTGTTGACCATCGCCTTGCTTGCTTTTACACATCTGCATTCATAAAGTATACATCATGATAGAGTCATCGTCGTCTTGCTGTAAATGAAAACTTTTCATTTTTAACGTAATGTTTGACATAAACTAAAATAAAACAAAGTAATGTAACAAGAATAATGGCTTTTGGCCGGTCGCTTATTGTAAGCGGCAGGGACCTCCTCGCAGTGCAGTCAGCGGCCACCAGTCAGCTGTCTAGGGAAACTGTTAGGGGAAACAGGTGACTTTCTAAACGTAACTGGCTTGGCGGGGGAGGGTGGAGGCGAGAGGGGGAGGCATCGCTCACGTGCTACGTTGTCACCTGGTTCAGGCAGCATCAATGGACGTGTTTCTCCTCCCTCCTGGTCACATGACGACCCGCCCCTGAGTCGCCCCACTCGTTGGACCGGTCCCACTGACCGACCGGCGCTTGCGCACACTCACTGTTAATACTGCTATATATATATATATATATATATATATATATATATATATATATATATATATATATATATATTATTACGCGCGCATGCAAAGCTAAGCTGCTCATTATAATAATATTGTTACAAATTTATTAAAAAATAAACACCGAGTGCATGGCACTCTACATATTTTCATTTTATTTGGTAAGTTTTGTTTAAAGAACAAGACTTATTTAAGCAAAAAGTGAAGATAATTGCATTATTAGTATATTACATAGTAAGTGTTCCAAATAATGTATACTAACCGTTTGTAGCTAGGCGCCCTATTTTACTTCTTCAGATATCTGTCAATGTATCTAGTAGATAATCGGTTGAAATAATTACAAAGTAAATACTACGTGTGAGTTAACTGCGCTTTAAAGTAAATGAGTTTAGTTCATTGGCCTAAATTTGAAGTGTTATACTTTCATAGTATTTACTTTGTGTAATGAAAATATGCATATCGGCCTTGTGTCCGGGTGCGGAGTACTCCCGCGGCGACAAATTACGACGCGAGACGATATTTCATATTGATTCATTAAAATGTATCGGCTCCGTTATCGACATCCAGTACTAAAATAGAACATTTCAATGAATCAGTGATTGTTTCACATCATGTGACCGCGGCTCGCTCCGCACTCCTCCTCCTCCGCCCGAGCCTTGTCCTCCTGCACTTACTCGTACATACCTCTGTATAGTATGCAGCGGTGTCGTATTCACCGTATATCCATGTTTTTGTTTATATATTCATTAAAGAAGCATCAAACTAAAACGAGGGTCTTATTAAAATTGCATCAATATGAAATAAATTCTTAATATAAAATGTATCAAAAAATCTAATATTTTTATTCTTACTATACAGGTACTAACTTTTAGAATATAGTTTAAACTGCTCAGTTGTAATTATTTCGAAGTTAATTAAGTGATAAGTACTTTGAATCTAAAATACTTGGCTATTTAGCAAACGTGTATGTTTCCGCGTCGTTACCTGCTTGTTAAGTTGTTATCAAATTGGCGAACTAATTATAAGATATTATTTTTAAACAGGTTTTTCGGTTTGTTTATCATCAATTCTTATTAAATATGAAGTTATATTGGTTTATACTTAGATAAATAATCGTGAATATATACCAACAATGTATGTAGGTATATGTATGTACAATAATGTAGTCGCAACCAAATAATGTACACAATATAAACATTGACTAAGTTATACAACAGATGTTAATTGACAAATTAACTATACTATGTTATTTGCATAGTCTCAGAGTGCAAAGTGTAATGTGAACGAGTCTGAACGAAAGAGTTCAACGCATGGGTCGAGGCGAGACGCGCGTTACATCCGCGCCCTTTCGCATCCCATTTACATAGTTTACAAAACTCAGTTTCATCAATAAGTATCTTTATTGTGTTTTCTCAAATAAATAATATGTCGTGAATGATATATAGCAGAAAGATGACAAATACGTCAGCACAGTGTACAACTGTGGGTCGCGGTCAGCGAACTCGCTTCGTGCTTCACGCGACCTCAATGCGCCCGCGAAAATACTATTAATAAGCTTATTGATTCATCTCATAGCTCATAGTATATATTAGAAAATATGTCAATAGGCATACACTGTCGTTATAGAATTATATTATCGCGAATAGTTCACTCAAGTAAGTTATAGAAGAAAATTGGCCAATTACATTTATCAGTGGTTAAGTACACGTCAATGGTATAGCTTGACCTAGACAAAAGAAATTATAGATAGCTTATGTGACAGGACAATGTATCTGCGAAAAAAAATGATGGCCTTTACTTTATTTCCGGCATTGGCACAGGCTGCAATTCTAATCGATACAATGTTGAAATTAATAAACTGAAACATAACATCGAAGCGCTGGAGCGGCGGCATCAGGTCGCATGCAGGGGGCGCACGCAGGCGAGCCGGCAGGGCGCGCAGTGACGTCACGCAGCGCCGCGCGTCACGTGAGTGCACCGCCGCTCTCACCCGCCGCCGCGGCCAGGTAGCGGTCCGCAGCGGACCGGTCGTACCCGACTATGTAAACATATTTATTATTATTTTTTTATTATTATTACACGAGGGACTGTAAAATCCCGCAGCCTTTTTATCACGATTCCAAGAACCTAAAAAGCCACTGATACGGCTTACTTTTCCTCCATAACGAAACCTCGTGGTAACTGTTTGGTTTTTATGACGATAATATATCGTCAACGAAGTAATTTGAAATAAGAGAAAGTAATATAATATAACAGCAGCTCATAGATCTACTTCTACGAGTAGTAGTGAGTATCTAACACAACTTTTAGAGATATGTTGTATGTAAACACTGCACTTTGAAATTGTACCATACACTCAGTATATGCAGTATGTACATACATACATACATACATACATACATACATACATACATACATACATACATACATACATACATTTCTACACTAAATATATTTTTCTAATTCTTAAAATATTAGCTTTACAGAAATCTGTCGGTATTTAAATAAATGTTTTTATAAGTAGTTTGCAATGCATCAAACGTATGTCACTAAAATTTCCTACTCCGCTTATCGTCCACAACGCAAGCTGTGCTGTGAATGCGAGGGCCATGAGCACAACTCCCCAATGCCTATCTGTCATTACCATATTCTTGACTTGTCATTTTATACCACATTTATAATATTGTAATTTTATTGTATTCTAATTTCAACCTATTCCGAATATAATTATATCCCACGATCAAAGATAAACCTTGTGGCTTGTATGGTTTGCAAAACTAGGCATTAGAAAGAATTGTTGATTACTTTTACTAGAACAATAGTAATATAATAGAAGTTATGGGTTTTTATTTATTTTCATACTAATTAAAAAAAGAAATTATATATTGATACCGCCATCGAGCAAAACTAAAATAATTTAATGAGAGTAGTCCGAAAATAGACAATTTATATTTTAATTCCATTCGGGGCAATTAAACTGTTCATCTGTTTCCAAGTAAGTTTCTCACCATGCATAAATTGCGCATGGTCCGGATCAAATATCCCGATACTTGTCAAGATGCATGATGTACGGTGTGGCTGGCTGGCCGGCTGTACGGTGTACGATGGTGTCGAATTATGAATGATGTGTATAATGTATATTCATATGTCGGTACATTTTAAGCGCGAATCATAAATGGTCGTCTAATCTCAACACCAAACAAACTGCAAACAATAAAAAATTGCTTGTATGTTCATTTTTTTCCTATTAAAATAACTCGCGTGAGTTTTATCTCGTATATATCTATATCTATATATCTATATATATATATATATATATATATATATATATAAATATATATATATATATATATATATATATATATATATATATATATATATATATATATATATATATATATTTGGTATATTTTTATTTTGAGGTGATATATTTTTTATTACTTTATTATTTCAGTAAAACGACAAATAGTTGTCGTCGCTAAAAAAATTAAATAAACTTAGGAGTACACCAATCAAGGGCTGCCTGTCCGTTTGCTCGCCTGTCCGCCTGGCTGCCTGGCTGGCCGGCTGCTGCGGGCGGTGCGCCGTGCGGCGGGCGGCGGGGGGCGGGGGCGGCGCGCAGCCTCCGCGGCGCATCTCCCTGCAAGCGCGCCGCCGTCCTGCCAGTCGCGCTCGGCCCGCGGTCCCGTGTGCACGCCTGCAAGCGCCCGTCCGTTCTCGCACTTCGCGCCGCTCTGCCTCCCAGCCACCACGCCGCCGCCGCCGCAGAGCCCGCCGTCGCCCCGCGGCATGTACAGCTGACACCGGCCACACCGCCCGTACCGACTGCAGCACGATCCTCGTATCAAGAACAAGTGAGTGCCACCTCCGTAGAAGCTCCTCATCAGTGAAAATTAACACCCTCCATATATAAGTTTGTTGTGATCAAACGCACACTGGGGCACACCGCCACCACCTGTCTCGGACCTTTGTGATAACAGCTGTGTTTACGTTTGCGAAATGATTTGAATTCTTATAAAATTTATTAACTTACGATAGAGTAGTCGAATATATAATGTAGTACGTACGTAGGTTTATTATTATCACAAGTTTAAGAATAGTAATAAAAATAATAGATTCAAATAAAAAAGAATCTGAATATCAATTAATTCTATTTATAAAGTTTTATTAGTAAGCTTAAGATTACACATTAAGTGGAAGTGGTGCACAGTGTACGGGTGTGATTACTGGTAGATCCAATCAAAACTTTCAAATTATGTAATTTAAAGTAATATTAGCTTTTTTGATAACTATATTTCATGAGATCGGAAGCAACAGGCTCTGAAGAGGACCATCCGCGGACTGTAGTCGTGATCGATCGAGTGTTAAGTGCAATATTCATTTTGTAATATAATTGTTCCGGTTCTTTATATCTTAGTCCAGTATATGCATATGTCAGTTACTACATTAACAGCTTCATCAGCGTGTTGCAAATACCCGCTTTTGATGGAGAGATTCAAATAATTCGTATCAAAATAGTAATTATTAACATCACATTTTCTAATTCTAATTTGTATTCTGAATGCGCCACAAGTAACTTCTCGTAATTCTTCTCGCAGTAATTCCATTTATTCTTTTATATGCAGAACTTTGAAAGTATACAACTAGGTTTGTCCAATTGTACCGCAACTTTAATTTCAGTCAATTGTCTCAAAGTGAACTCGGTGGTGCTTTATAAATTGGTTTCGGCAATTCTGGACGTTAATTTAAAAGCGGGCGTAAATAAGAACGCTATATCGTTGTCATCGATCGTATCGAAGTATCGAGTGCCGAGGGTCTGTCATTTGACGTATTGTAATTATATTATTGACATTTAAATTGTCTTTCACCCTTCAATCGATTGCACATGTACGCTGTTTGCTGTTTGCGTTATTAAAGACAATACTCCGATAGCCGACACCCGCATAGCTAGTGTCGCACTGTCTAGTGACTTGCATGACACACCATCAGTATAATAATTATATACTTAATAGTTTTTAATGTTACTTACTAATGACGTTTTCTCTTTGGCTTACTCATTAATATTTTAATTTGTTATTTCATTTTTACACTCGTACACACAGGCAGGGCTCATCATTGTGGTCGCTTATCGGCTTAATGTACGTTTTTGGAATACGCAGCGTTTCGCAAACACCAAATACAAACCTGACTTAAATTCTTTTATCGTAATAATCTAAAACGCGCGCTACTAACTTTGATCCTTGTAAAATGTCCGTCCCGGCATTATTTTTTTTATATTAAATTAATAATTCTAAATTGTAATCAACGTTTCATTTGTATGTAGAATGATTCCAAGACGCAAGCACAACGCATCGTCCGGCTCCCTGCCGCTGCCGGACGACAAGCACGCCAGCAACGACTATATCTGTAAGTAATACTATACTAATATTTTTACGCCAGTGTTATTCTACAATAGGTTCATATTTATATAGTGGGTTAATGGGCACTTCTACCTAATAATACATTGATCGTACTAGAACGTAGCCGCGCTATAAAACATATGATAATTGAATTAAATTTAGTTACAAGACAACTGCGCAATTGTTTGGTAATATAAATAAACGATACACAATGAGTTGGTGCATTTACGTGAAGTGAGGTATGAAATTGATTGGAGGTCGTTACGTCTAGTTCGTGTAACAGCGGTCTAGAGACAGTAACGCCCGCGCGGCCCTGATCTTGACCGAAGGCGCGCTGTACGCTGCACACCTTAGAGCGTAGACCTCTCACGTTGAAACCTAAATCGATCGCGTTTTAATTAACAATGAAAACCAGCTATGAATAACAAATTGGCGTTGCCGGCTTTTGTCATTTTATACGTTTTCTAGTAACCTTGTGCGAAGTATTTATAGAAGAAACTAAATTATAAAATGATACAAATACTTTTTAGGAACACTAAATGAAGGATTGTTCTATTTGTAGTATCTGATAGCGGTTCCCGAGACGGATGGCGAGCGGCGCTCAGAAGACGCTTTAACCGGAAGACACTTCACAAACGAATTCCCATCACCTCCTGGATGCCACAGTTAGTTTCACTTCTGTATTTCCGATACTAAAGTTGTGAACAAATTTATTGTTACAAATTATTAAATATATTCAGTCTTATCTGAAAGTATTTGACGTAACACACGTTGAATTATCAACGTTTGTGTCACTTCATATAGGAGTGTATTCCTAACAAAAGTTAGTTTTATAAAGTTGTAATATTACCTACAGATTTAAAGAAAATAAAAATATCAATATTTATTATAAATTTTGGCACTTCTGCGTATGAACTTTTATGATGTTGTTCATATAGTTTTTTTTATATATAAATACGTTTTTTTTGTGAATATCAACAGGTATAACGCAGAAAAGGCAATTGGTGACGTAATAGCTGGCGTCACCGTGGGTTTGACAGTAATCCCGCAGTCACTCGCGTACTCCAACATCGCCGGACTGCCGCCGCAGTACGGCTTGTACGGCTCATTTCTGGGATGTTTCGTGTACATCGTGCTGGGAGGGTGCCGCGCCGTGCCCGCCGGCCCCACTGCCATCGCGTCGCTGTTGACGTGGCAAGTCGCAGGAGGCGTCATTGAGAAAGCTATATTGCTGAACTTCCTGACCGGCCTGGTGGAGCTTTTGATGGGCGTCCTCGGACTCGGCTTTCTTATAAACTTTGTATCGGGACCTGTGTCGTCAGGGTTTACGTCGGCCGTAGCTCTGATGATAGCCACGTCTCAAGTTAAGGACCTCTTCGCCATACAAGTGACCGGAACGACGTTTCTGCAACAATGGATATCAGTTTTCCGCAACATACACAACGCCTCTCTTTGGGACCCTGTCCTTGGATTCATCTGCATTGCTCTTCTATTATCAATGAGAGTAAGCATTTATCTATACTATACCTAATTACTGCTAAATAGTTGAAAACATGTACATATATAAATAATTACATCGTATTTGTACATTAAACCGTATTTGTGCATAGTTCAATCTCTGCTCGGGTAATAAATATACAACAATATATTTTCAGTTTCGCTTTCTGATAACATAAAGTAAGAACGACCAAAACATTGACAACCTGATGGGTTCTGTCAGTCAAAATATGCAATATTTTAAAATTTGGTAAGGAGGAAATGAAGATTACGTGAAGCTAAATTAATATATGAAAAGTTCCACATGTGTACTTTAAACGGAATTTGTAAAAATGCGAGATTTCTATTTGGTTTATTTCACAAGATTTAATTTCTTTTTTATTTTAGAAAATTGGAATGGTAAAACTTGGGACTAAATCCGAAGATGGTCCAAGCACGCGCCAGAAAGTGTTAACTAAGTGCTTGTGGCTGCTGGGAACTTGTCGGAATGCCATCGTTGTGATATTCAGCGGAGCACTCGGCTTTTGGTTTGTGACTACGCATGGCTCCTCTCCGGTACGACTTATGGGTCAGTACTCTACACTCTACATTCTTACGTTCCTTGAAAATATATTTTTAAAACCAAATTGATGTATTTTTTTGTTTTACGCTTTCTCTAGCTGAAAATGTACACGGTGGTTAGTATGAAAGTTCCGACGATTAGTTTACTCATTGTAGTTGCGTACAATCCTTACACTCTTACCATGCACGTGCCACCTACTCACATCATCGTAAATAGATCTTTATTTATATTAATTAAGCAATAATGAAAATGTAATTGAACATTATATAATCGTTTAAACGTACAATTTTAGGAGCGATACCGTCTGGAGTGCCGATGCCTCAACTGCCGCCCTTCGGTTACGTCCGCGCCGACAACACCACGGCAGACTTCTTGGAAATGGTGTCCGAGCTCGGGTCCGGCCTCCTCGTCATCCCTCTGATCGTGTTGCTGGAGGACATCGCCATCTGCAAGGCCTTCTCCGACGGCCGCACCATCGACGCCACGCAGGAGATGATCGCGCTCGGCGTCGCCAACGTCGCCAACTCCTTCATGCAGGCCTACCCCGGCGGGGGCTCCCTGGCTCGGTCTGTGGTTTCGAATGGCTCCGGAGTAAAAACTACTTTCAACGGAATCTATACAGGTCGGAACAAATTTTATAATTCATATAAAGTGTAGTTATTTTCATTTTGCGTGAACAAGAAAATGTGCTACTTTCATACATTTATAAGACTTACGAGAACTGAAAGTGATGTTGAATTTCAGGTGTAATGGTCATCTTAGCTCTCCAGTTCTTCACTCAGTACTTTGAGTTCATTCCGAAGGCCGCACTCGCTGCCGTCATTATGTCTGCGATATTATTCATGGTTGAATACGATGTCATAAAACCAATGTGGCGAGCAAAGAGTAAGTAAAATTATAAATAATTGTACCTTTAGCTAGAGAAAATAATTAAAACATTAGCTTTTCATACTATTTCTGTCCGTTGCAGAGTTGGACTTAATTCCGGGGATCGGCACGTTCGTGCTGTGCTTGACTCTTCCAATCGAACTGGGAATTCTAACCGGAGTCGTAGTCAACATCATCTTCATACTGTATCACGCCGCGCGGCCGAAGTTCTCCGTGGAGATGCTCAAGGTGGGTAGGGGCAGCGCGCGTGACGTCACGCGGTGGGAGCGCGCACGTGACGCGTGTGACGGTGTGTGACGGTGTGTGACGTTTGTTTGCGTTGCAGACGGAGCAGGGCGTGGAGTACCTGATGATCACGCCGGACCGCTGCCTCATGTTCCCGTCCGTGGACTACGTGCGGCGCCTCGTGACCAAGTGCGCCGCCAGCAGCTCCGTGCCCGTGGTCATCGAGTGCACGCACATCTACAGCGCGGACTACACCGCCGCCAAGAGCATCGAGCAGCTCACGGCCGACTTCCACGCGCGCCAGCAGCCGCTGTACTTCTACAACGTGAAGCCGTCCGTGTGCTCCATCTTCGAGGCGGTGACCAAGCCGGAGCACTTCGTGGTGTTCTACGAGGACGACGAGCTGGACCGGCTGCTGGCCGCCGACGAGCGCCTCGGGCCGCGCAAGCCGCCGCCGCTGCACGCCTGATGCGACGCGCTCGCGGACGCCTTCCCCGGAGCCTGATGTCGGACTTTTCTGTCGCAGAAATTATTTTCATGCTATGTATATGTATATTTTAATTAAAGTTAGCGTTTTCGGGAGGCTTCGGCCGTCACTGTGATCGGGGGCGATGGCCCGCACTCGTCAGTATTAGGGCGCGCGCCGCAGGCGCTGTCGTGATCGAGAGAAGCTTTAGTCGACTATTGTCTGCTTATGTTTCGCATAGATTTATTTTTATATAAACTATATTAGTTTCAGAGCGGACCCCATGAGTCCCGTCGTGTCGTTGTGATCGTAGAGTATAACGTTTAGTATTTATGGTTGGTGGAACCGCAACAGATTATATAATGTTCTGTCAATGAAATGAGTTGTTGAAACTGAAAATATCTAATGTGACTAATGTAAAAGTAACGACAGGTGATAGTTGTAGAGTCTTATAAAGGTCATTTTATTTATTTTTAGGTAAATGAGTACAAGTTAGATTGTAAATAGATAACTAAGTGTAAAGAGAGCGTGAGGGCGAGAGCGTGTGACTGAGAGGGCAGCCGCGGCGCTGCCCGTTCCTTGTGATTCACGACTACTGTACCTATTCAATTTATTTTTATGAAATATTGAATAAATAAATGAACACTATTTTAAACGAAAACTATATAAAGTGATTAATTGTAAAATATGAATATGGTGCGTTAAAAATTACTAATGTTTCCCAGTTCCAAGAACAAAATAATTATACTCTTAAAGAGTTTCAACGAGATTTGTTTCATTTAACCCTTTGATCCATTTCCACCACACACACACAAACACAGACAGTAAAAGACATCACTTGTGAATATTATTAAAATTTTATAAAAAAATGTAATATTTTTCAATTAATACATAATTTCATAATCGTATAAGATTTAAACTTTAATTCAATTTTTCTCAACCTAGGTTTTGAAAACAAAATAAGTTTTTAAAAATACAATTGAATACGTAAATAGCGCGCCGAAACGCTACTTTGACGACTTGGCGGTGCAATAATAGTATGAAAAAAAATATTTTATATTTTAGTGTTGTTCTACATATAAGACTAGAAAACATTTATTAAAAAACGTATACGTATAAAAATTTAAATATATCAAACATATTATCGTTGACTTAAAATGTAAGTCTACTAACTACACATTTAGTAAATTATTAGTAGAGGCAAAAATATCCTAAAAAATATTAATATAACTTTTGAGAAGGCTTTTACATGAGATGTCTATGGAATTAGCCGCGAACTTTTAAAAATATTGACAAATTTGACAACCGATATTTGCGATTTTTTTAATTGAGCACTATTATTAAAAAAAAACTAAAATAAACTACTAATAATAAAAAAAATATCTAGTAGATTTACTCTAAGATGCACAATAACCTATATTGAACCCGTGACTAGCCTATACTGTCACTTGTCGCACATGCGATCATTAAAGCAATAAGTCACTAATTAAAATATCTTAAGAGTACGCGATGATGTTATTATTATGCCATATGCACTAATGGACATTCAATACTCTTATTAAATAGTCGATGTATTCGGAATATGCTACTATTATATATTTTTTCTTCGATAAGAATGTTAATTATATCATTTAAGGCACAGGGTAACGTAAATATGTAGAATAAAAGTCTAAAAAATTTTTTAGATATGCCACTAGAGAAATTTAAAATCAATATTCAAAATATGTTATTCTAACAATAAATAGTATACAGATGTTAATGTCAGTAATTAAATATTGTTGGAGGATATTAATTATAGGTCTAATCGTAGACTATATTTTATAACTATATTTGAAGAGTTAGGTGCTAGTAACAGCCTATTTGGATAAATATTTTTATATATAAAATATTTTCATCTTTATCTCTTCCATGCTGGTCTCTAGACTGACAGGATTACAACTAATCCGACTGTAAAATAGTACGTAAGTAATAGTATTACTGTGTGAGTATTGTATATGTTTAGATAGGTATCCAATCAATTAATTACTTGTACACTCGGTTTATAATTCAGTATTGTTATAATTTCGGTAATTAAAAGTTAATTACCTACGTAAGTAAGTAATAATTATTGTATAGGTCCCTATTGTTCATCAATATATAAATTCTTTAAGTTACCCCTATTTCTAATAAAAACCATAAAACCGCTATTTCATCCTAACCTTTGGTAGCACTCTCTAGCATAGGGTATACAATACGTCTGCAAGTCTTCAGAAATGGGAAATTGCATCTAGTAGTTTATACTCCACGTAGGACTACAGTCCACCTAAAAGTTAAGACCATTAGCCAGCACTAAACAAAGCCTTGCATCGAAGTTTGGATGACAAACACTACACCCTAAGCTTGCCTTTACATACCAAGATCAAACATCCTGTGATCAAGAACTATATCGGACCCTACAAGGTTACTACATGGCAGTTTTCCAATTTAACTATAACTTGTAATAATAAATCGATAATATCAAAAGACGAGTTCTAAAAATCATTGAAACACTAAAAATCAGAGTTAATATACGTTGGTAACTGAAGTAGATCCAATTTAGATGTCATCGTGAATAAAATTCCGTAACTATTCCTACGTTTCTTAAACAGTACGAAGTAGGCTGAACAATTAACACAACAGCAACTTTCCCACATTTTGGTAACAAACGTAGCTCCACCTTACCATTAGTAGTACCATTGCTTTTTTTTCAGTCACCATCTGAAGTTGCACACTCCATGCACTGACAGGTAAAAATTTCGCACTTAATCTGGTCCATCAGCATCGAACTTTGAAAGATCCAATACTCACCTTGTGCTGAGAACAAATCTTACATTTTATTATGCATAAAATAAAAAAAAAACTTATCATTTATGTACACATAACTCCGCCAAAGTAACATCTATTATTTATAAGTATAACCCAAACATATTTTACCTCGCTTAGGAAGTTTTGCACTTTCTTATGATATAATTAACCACTAAAGTGATATTGTACTTACTTTGCCGTTTTCACATTTTTTTGTTTCCGAACCATAAAAATCGGTATTATTTTTCAAAATAACCCGATTATGATTGGATCGACATGGGGCAGGTTTCTGCAGTTTGCTTTTACAAAATTGTTATCCGCCCGTGTAAGTACTTCCTGTTGTAAAATAATCTGATAAATCACACATAAAATAATGGATCATAGAGGAAAATCTTACTAAAATAGTTACTCAAGCCAATAAATATATCACAAGTAGGCAATTATAATGTTTACAAGCTAGTGACGTCATTACAAATAGAGCAAATCAGCAGCGTCTCGCGTGCCAAAGGTTAATAAAATTCATTTTTATTTACGGATCACTTTATTAATGTATTATTTTTTTCAATTTGCGCTCGTAAACAATCATATTTAAGCTCATAATAAGTAGTAGCAAAGCAAAGTGAGTTAGTTCCACACTAAGGGCTAACGACGTTTTTATTTTAAAAATTTGAACATAACGGGCTTCGAACTCACGTCTCATAGAAACAATGGGAGCGCTCTGGAAAGTGATAGGTATTTTATTTTTCGCTTTGTCAAATAGCCTATTGTTATGAAATTTATTTTAAGAAATATTTAATTTAAATGTTATGATACTAAACTACATACATTGTATAATACAAATTTAAAATAAATGTTCATTTTTTTAAAATAATATAAATATTAGGAGTTAATAAAAACGTTATTATAAATAATGAATAAGTAAAAAAATAATCATTAATTAATTATTGTCATCATGATTGATGAAAACAATTATATAATGTATAGTAATAATTGCTAATATAATATCAGCTAATGTGTAATTATTTATTTTCCTATATTTAACATTTTTATTTTTTCTATGTAATTCGACATTGTATTTTGTTAATTGGTTTAAAAAAAATCATTAAAAAGTATACTTTTTTTAAAGTTACATCAATATAGTTTTTCTTTTTATTTAATGATGAGAATTAAAACAAAAACAGGTACGATTTAAATTAATAAAAATAATAAATAAACCATATTTACTATTTTTAAAGTGTTATTCCACACTTAGGATTAGAAAACATTTTTGAAAAAACGTATAAAAATTTGAACGCAGCGGGATTCGAACCCGCGCCTCTTGGATACCGTCCAAGCGCTCTGACAGCTAAGCCATGCGTTCAATTAATAGTATTATCAAGAGTACTTTCTTTCTTTATACTTTCGTAAAATTAGACCTTGTGTCTAATCAATAAAAATAATATGAATGTAAATAGTGAAAATAAAAAATATAATTATAAAATACGAAATATAATAAAACAAACAAACAAAGAGTGTAAAAAAATATTTCAAGGTAGTAAAATTACAATTCAAATTGACAGTCATTGAGTTGTGACATAAATAAACCAGCGACAAATTTTGCGTTAAAGTGTCACCCCGATTCTATGGTTAGTTCTTAAAAAATGTTATAAGTATAATACATACATTTTATCAATATTATTATTTATATTTTGTAAAAAAATTATTATTATGTATTTTGTAAATCATCATTTAATAATAAAAATACTTAGATTTAATTAATAAATAATGTATAATGTGACATATGGTATTAATATAAATATTAATATTTTTTTTTTAATATATATTATTTATTTTCTTTACATAAATTTACAAAATTTTTTTTTTTTTTTTTTTAAACCTTTATGAAATTTGATTGTTGTTGACACAAAAAATTGTTCAAGATTTTGACGTAGCTGGGTATGAATCAGGAGGATTAGTTGAGCCACCCTTTAAAAAAGTTAAATACTAAATATTAATCCAATAATAATTAAGTATGTGTGCATTTTATTATATTCTTTTTACAAGCTTTTTTAATTAACCTAAGAATAAAAATTACGTTTGGTTAAATCTTAAGAAAACAAAGTAGTTTTATTCGTTGTAGCAATATTAATGGATTTATTCGGTTAAATAATTTTTGATAGGATTTAATTTTGTAACCTTTAATTAGATTTGTAACGGGAATAATGACTGAGGTATAAGATATCTCTTCACTTGTTATAACCAACTTTTCCACATTTCCCTTTTGTATTACTTTTTTTATAACTAATTCAGTTCGAATTTCTTTAGTTCTGTATATCGGAATGTTCCTTTATTTTATTTTATTTTTTTTTTCCATATTGTATTTGTTTTTGGAGTTTTTTAATTTTTGGATTTTTTTTTTTGTATTTCTCTTTAATATTTATAATAAATTGAAATCGAATAATCTAAGTCCTGATTAAGGTAACAATAATTTTTTAAGGTAAATAATTTTTTTTTGCATATAAACAAATAGATATTTTCTTTTTTTATTAATTTTATATTTTAACATTTAAGATTTGCTTTATTTTTTCCTTTAAAAACTAAATATAATTAAAAATATTATGTTTCTAAAAGCAATTCTCCATTCTTTCAATAATTTTTGGATTTTTGTGTTATTTGTTTAGAAGGTCTAGTTTAAGAAAATGAGTATAACTCGGAAATTTAGTGCTCCAACACCAAATAATAAAATAAAATTTAGGTAAAGGCTTAGGCTAAGGCTAAGGCTTGGGCTAAAAATAAGGCTTAGGCTAAGGATAAGGCTAAGGCTAAAGCTTAGGTTTAGGTTTAGGTTTAGGTTTAGGTTTAGGTTTAGGTTTAGGTTTAGGTTTAGGTTTAGGTTTAGGTTTAGGTTTAGGTTTAGGTTTAGGTTTAGGTTTAGGTTTAGGTTTAGGTTTAGGTTTAGGTTTAGGTTTAGGTTTAGGTTTAGGTTTAGGTTTAGGTTTAGGTTTAGGTTTAGGTTTAGGTTTAGGTTTAGGTTTAGGTTTAGGTTTAGGTTTAGGTTTAGGTTTAGGTTAGGTTAGGTTTAGGTTTAGGTTTAGGTTTAGGTTTAGGTTTAGGTTTAGGTTTAGGTTTAGGTTTAGGTTTAGGTTTAGGTTTAGGTTTAGGTTTAGGTTTAGGTTTAGGTTTAGGTTTAGGTTTAGGTTTAGGTTTAGGTTTAGGTTTAGGTTTAGGTTTAGGTTTAGGTTTAGGTTTAGGTTTAGGTTTAGGTTTAGGTTTAGGTTAACAAAGTAACATCTATTATTTATAAGTATAACCCAAACATATTTTACCTCGCTTAGGAAGTTTTGCACTTTCTTATGATATAATTAACCACTAAAGTGATATTGTACTTACTTTGCCGTTTTCCACATTTTTTTGTTTCCGAACCATAAAAATCGGTATTATTTTTCAAAATAACCCGATTATGATTGGATCGACATGGGGCAGGTTTCTGCAGTTTGCTTTTACAAAATTGTTATCCGCCCGTGTAAGTACTTCCTGTTGTAAAATAATCTGATAAATCACACATAAAATAATGGATCATAGAGGAAAATCTTACTAAAATAGTTACTCAAGCCAATAAATATATCACAAGTAGGCAATTATAATGTTTACAAGCTAGTGACGTCATTACAAATAGAGCAAATCAGCAGCGTCTCGCGTGCCAAAGGTTAATAAAATTCATTTTTATTTACGGATCACTTTATTAATGTATTATTTTTTTCAATTTGCGCTCGTAAACAATCATATTTAAGCTCATAATAAGTAGTAGCAAAGCAAAGTGAGTTAGTTCCACACTAAGGGCTAACGACGTTTTTATTTTAAAAATTTGAACATAACGGGCTTCGAACTCACGTCTCATAGAAACAATGGGAGCGCTCTGGAAAGTGATAGGTATTTTATTTTTCGCTTTGTCAAATAGCCTATTGTTATGAAATTTATTTTAAGAAATATTTAATTTAAATGTTATGATACTAAACTACATACATTGTATAATACAAATTTAAAATAAATGTTCATTTTTTTAAAATAATATAAAAATTAGGAGTTAATAAAAACGTTATTATAAATAATGAATAAGTAAAAAAATAATCATTAATTAATTATTGTCATCATGATTGATGAAAACAATTATATAATGTATAGTAATAATTGCTAATATAATATCAGCTAATGTGTAATTATTTATTTTCCTATATTTAACATTTTTATTTTTTCTATGTAATTCGACATTGTATTTTGTTAATTGGTTTAAAAAAATCATTAAAAAGTATACTTTTTTTAAAGTTACATCAATATAGTTTTTCTTTTTATTTAATGATGAGAATTAAAACAAAAACAGGTACGATTTAAATTAATAAAAATAATAAATAAACCATATTTACTATTTTTAAAGTGTTATTCCACACTTAGGATTAGAAAACATTTTTGAAAAAACGTATAAAAATTTGAACGCAGCGGGATTCGAACCCGCGCCTCTTGGATACCGTCCAAGCGCTCTGACAGCTAAGCCATGCGTTCAATTAATAGTATTATCAAGAGTACTTTCTTTCTTTATACTTTCGTAAAATTAGACCTTGTGTCTAATCAATAAAAATAATATGAATGTAAATAGTGAAAATAAAAAATATAATTATAAAATACGAAATATAATAAAACAAACAAACAAAGAGTGTAAAAAAATATTTCAAGGTAGTAAAATTACAATTCAAATTGACAGTCATTGAGTTGTGACATAAATAAACCAGCGACAAATTTTGCGTTAAAGTGTCACCCCCGATTCTATGGTTAGTTCTTAAAAAATGTTATAAGTATAATACATACATTTTATCAATATTATTATTTATATTTTGTAAAAAAATTATTATTATGTATTTTGTAAATCATCATTTAATAATAAAATACTTAGATTTAATTAATAAATAATGTATAATGTGACATATGGTATTAATATAAATATTAATATTTTTTTTTAATATATATTATTTATTTTCTTTACATAAATTTACAAAATTTTTTTTTTTTTTTTTTAAACCTTTATGAAATTTGATTGTTGTTGACACAAAAAATTGTTCAAGATTTTGACGTAGCTGGGTATGAATCAGGAGGATTAGTTGAGCCACCCTTTAAAAAAGTTAAATACTAAATATTAATCCAATAATAATTAAGTATGTGTGCATTTTATTATATTCTTTTTACAAGCTTTTTAATTAACCTAAGAATAAAAATTACGTTTGGTTAAATCTTAAGAAAACAAAGTAGTTTTATTCGTTGTAGCAATATTAATGGATTTATTCGGTTAAATAATTTTTGATAGGATTTAATTTTGTAACCTTTAATTAGATTTGTAACGGGAATAATGACTGAGGTATAAGATATCTCTTCACTTGTTATAACCAACTTTTCCACATTTCCCTTTTGTATTACTTTTTTTATAACTAATTCAGTTCGAATTTCTTTAGTTCTGTATATCGGAATGTTCCTTTATTTTATTTTATTTTTTTTTTCCATATTGTATTTGTTTTTGGAGTTTTTTAATTTTTGGATTTTTTTTTTTGTATTTCTCTTTAATATTTATAATAAATTGAAATCGAATAATCTAAGTCCTGATTAAGGTAACAATAATTTTTAAGGTAAATAATTTTTTTTTGCATATAAACAAATAGATATTTTCTTTTTTATTAATTTTATATTTTAACATTTAAGATTTGCTTTATT
Source organism: Dryadula phaetusa (assembly GCA_032432895.1). NCBI lineage: Eukaryota > Metazoa > Arthropoda > Insecta > Lepidoptera > Nymphalidae > Dryadula > Dryadula phaetusa. The sequence continues at coordinate 93,774 of JAOYRS010000023.1, forward strand.
TTTTCCTTTAAAAACTAAATATAATTAAAAATATTATGTTTCTCAAAGCAATTCTCCATTCTTTCAATAATTTTTTTTTTTGGATTCTTGTGTTATTTGTTTACAAGGTCTAGTTTAAGAAAATAAGTATAACTCGGAAATTTAGTGCTCAAACACCAAATAATAAAATAAAATTTAGGTAAAGGCTTAGGCTAAGGCTAAGGCTTGGGCTAAAAATAAGGCTTAGGCTAAGGATAAGGCTAAGGCTAAAGCTTAGGTTTAGGTTTAGGTTTAGGTTTAGGTTTAGGTTTAGGTTTAGGTTTAGGTTTAGGTTTAGGTTAGGTTTAGGTTTAGGTTTAGGTTTAGGTTTAGGTTTAGGTTTAGGTTTAGGTTTAGGTTTAGGTTTAGGTTTAGGTTTAGGTTTAGGTTTAGGTTTAGGTTTAGGTTTAGGTTAGGTTAGGTTAGGTTAGGTTAGGTTAGGTTAGGTTAGGTTAGGTTAGGTTAGGTTAGGTTAGGTTAGGTTAGGTTAGGTTAGGTTAGGTTAGGTTAGGTTAGGTTAGGTTAGGTTAGGTTAGGTTAGGTTAGGTTAGGTTAGGTTAGGTTAGGTTAGGTTAGGTTAGGTTAGGTTAGGTTAGGTTAGGTTAGGTTAGGTTAGGTTAGGTTAGGTTAGGTTAGGTTAGGTTAGGTTAGGTTAGGTTAGGTTAGGTTAGGTTAGGTTAGGTTAGGTTAGGTTAGGTTAGGTTAGGTTAGGTTAGGTTAGGTTAGGTTAGGTTAGGTTAGGTTAGGTTAGGTTAGGTTAGGTTAGGTTAGGTTAGGTTAGGTTAGGTTAGGTTAGGTTAGGTTAGGTTAGGTTAGGTTAGGTTAGGTTAGGTTAGGTTAGGTTAGGTTCCCAGGGGAGTGGCTGGTCTCCTACTGGGCGCGTCCCCCGGTTGGCGGATAGGGGATAACCACTCGCACATGCGGGCGAGTGGACCGGGTAGTCAAATGCCCGGCGCGGACCAAAACAGTAGGTGTGGGCGCACCTTTAGTGGTTGGTTAACCACGCGGCCTAGGGGAGCACACCCCGACAGAAAAGCAAAACAAAAACAACATGGCAGTACATAATGCAAAACTATTACCCCAGGAGGGTACCGGCCTCAACGAGGTCGGAGAATCCCTCCGTGCTACGGCACGTTGCCCCGTCGATTCTGGGGGGGGCAAAAAGTACTGTTGTGTTGGCGGTGAGGGGCCCGAGAAGGGTGGAGCAGTGGAGGGGCCTGTGAGAGGCGGAGAGAATGGTGGTGGGTCTGAGACGGGTGGAGATAAAGTTGTTGGGCCCGAGATGGGTGATGTTGTGGTGCCAGCAAAGGGCGCTAGAGGAGTGGCTTCTGTGCCAAAAAAGAAAGATCAAACGAGGTTGATGCCTCAGGTCGTCTTGGAGCGCCTCGACCTAGCGGAGTGTGCGTCGATAATAAGCGGACGATCTAGGTCCGCATCGTTATCGTCACGAGGCCGTTTCTGGGCGGCCTCCGAATCAGAGACTGAGAGCTGCGTCTCCATGGACTCGCAGTCTCCAACTACAGAACTGACAATCCGTGCATACCGGAAGAGACCAAGGAGTGAAAGGAGCACTTCCGGTATGTCTGACAATGAAGAGGAAAAGGAGAAGCCGAAGGTCAAAATTACCTCGGCTAGACGTGAGGAGCTTCGGCTCAAAGCGGAGAACGAGGTAACAAAGATGTCAAGATCGGTAAAATCTAGGCTCTCGGAAGTGTGCCCTGATGTGACTACACCAAAAGTGAACGGCCCCTTGGTTCATGAACTCCAGCACCAGGTGACGGACAGCCTGGCCATCATAAACAAAGTGGCCAGTAAGTCCGGAAACCTGAAGGGGACCTTCACAAAGGCGTTGAAGGAGGCTGCCGGCACGATAACGCGGCCGTGGACGTCTTGGCAAACAGGTCGGCGAGTGAGGAGATCACTCAGCTACGGGCTGCCAACTCCCGTTTGCATGCAGAGTTGACAGAGCTCCGGAAAGAGATGGCACTCCTAAGAGCCGATCTGGAGCGCTCAAGGGCTGCTAACCCGCAGATCACGCAGCGAACACAGGAGAAACAGGAGGAGGTGGCGCGATCAGTCATGGTGCAGGTCGGCACCATGCTGAACACTCGGCTGGCGGCACTGGAGGACCGTCTCCTCCCTCCAAAGCCTATGCGTCCACCACTGGCGGCAGATAAGCGCAGGGAAGCTGCTCAAAACCGAGTGGAAGCGGTGCCCACCGTGTCAACTTTGGTGGCACCAGCTAACCCGGCGCCTCAAACATCAAAACCCCAAAAGAAGAAAAAGGGAAAGGCAAAGAGTGCCTCTAAGACGGAAACACCCGCGCAGCCTCGTCCCCTTCTACCGGCGCCAAACGACATGTCCGAGGGGTGGAATGTTGTTACGCGCAAGGGGGCGAAGGCCAAGAAGAAAGTGGCTCCTAAGGTGCAGTCTACACAGCCTGCGAAGGAGTCAAAAAAGGCGAAGGAGCCAAAGCTGCGTCCGCCTAGGTCGGCGGTGGTCACGCTGAAATTACAGCCAGCCGCCGCTGACCAGGTGACCTACAGCGACGTCCTGACCCGGGTCAAAGAGAACATTAAACTCGAAGACCTGGGTATCAGTGACCTTCGCTTCCGGGTCGCCAAAACTGGTGCCAGGATGTTGGAGTTGCCTGGCACCAACAATGGTGACAAGGCGGACGCGCTTGCCCAGCGGCTGCGCGGGGTGCTTAGTCCCGAGGAAGTGCAGGTGTCGAGGCCAGTAAAGTGTGTGGAGATGAGGGTTTCTGGCCTCGACGATTCTGCAACAACAGAGGATGTCGCGGCTGCAGTGAGCCGAGTCGGTGGCTGTGCAGTCGGTGACATCAAGGTCGGGGAGATCCGTCGGGACCGGGCCGGTCTCGGCGCAGCGTGGGTTCGCTGCCCCATTGTGGCGGCGAAACAAATGAGCGGGGCGAGGCTTCTCGTGGGCTTCGTCTCGGCGCAAGTTCGAGTGCTGCAGCCGCGGGTCCTGCGTTGTTTCCGCTGTCACGAGGTGGGTCACGTGGCGGCGTTCTGCAGTGGGGTGGATCGGAGCAATCACTGTTTCCGGTGTGGTCGTCCCGGGCACAGACAATCTGTGTGCTCGGATCCTCCTCATTGCCCCGCGTGCGAGGCGGCAAAGAGGCCGGCTGGGCACTTGGCTGGAAGCGCAGCATGCGCCAAAGTCAGTGCCCAGTCGAAGAAGAAGCGAGGCGGTAGAGGGGCGGCGAGTCTTATTGGGCGAGCCGCTCCTAAGCCCCAGGATAAGGTGCGGAGGTTCAGCCGATGGAGGACCAATCATGGCCCTCCAGATTTTACAGGCGAACCTCAACCACTGCGCCAGAGCTCAAGACTTATTGGTCCAGAGCTTGGCGCAGTGGTCGATACAGGTGGCGGTTGTTTCGGAGCCCTACAGTACACCATCGAGGGACAACTGGGTCGCAGACAACACCGGGGTGGTGACTATTATCACCCAGGTAGCAGCGGGCTCCCCGCTCTTCTCACGTGTAGAGAGGGTGAGGGATGTGTCGCGGCACTGGTCGGCGACTGAGTTGTGGTGGGCGTCTACTTTTCCCCCACCCGAATTCTGGCGGAGTTCGAAGAGTTCCTGATCCGCCTGGGGGAAATGGTTGATCGCTATCGTCCGGCGGAGGTGTTGGTCGCAGGAGACCTGAACGCAAAGTCGGACATGTGGGGCTCCGCAACGACGAGTGCGCGTGGTGCGACACTCTCGGAGTGGATAGTTGCCTCCGGTTTGTCCGTCCTGAATCGGGGGACGACGAACACGTGCGTGCGAAGGCTGGGCGGGTCCATCGTGGACGTGACGTTCGCGACGCCGGCCCTAGCGCGTAACGTGCGGAACTGGCGAGTGTTGGATGATGTAGAGACCCTCTCGGACCACCTCTACATCAGATACGAGGTCTCTACACATCCGGCGGTGCCGTCAGTTCCGGGTCCAACCTCGCGAGAGGGCGGACCGCGGTGGCAACTATGGCGCCTCGACAGGCAACTGTTGGAGGAGGCCGCGATAGTGCAATCCGGGCTGCCCAGGGCTGGGCGTCGGTGGGAGGACGCCGCCGCCTGGGCGCAGGGGGCAATGACGCATATCTGCGACGCGTCAATGCCCCGTTCCAGAGGTCGTCCACAACGGCGACAAGTGTACTGGTGGTCGGCGGAGATCGCACAACTGCGTAACATCTGCGTTGTGGCGAGACGCCAGTACACGCACTATCGCAGGCGCAGGCACACCGGTCGCAGGAGGAAGAGGACCGGCTGTGCCGCGCCTATGTCGAGGCGAAGGAAGCGCTGCGGGTAGAAGATCGGTCGTATGAAAGGCGAATCATACGACCGAATGCTTGCGGAAATCGACCGGGACCCGTACGGTACTCCTTACCGTATGGTGCGGGGGTAAACTCCGGTCGTGGGCTCCCCCCGTGACGCAGACGCTCCAACCGGACGTTCTCCGAGGAGTGCTGACGTCACTATTTCCGCAGCGGGCCAACTTTACACCTCCATCAATGGCCCGCCCCGCAGCGCCGAGGGAAGAGGAGGAAGACGAAGTGGTCGCACCACCGTAGGAGGAGAGACTCGAAGAGGGCGATCTGCCGATCTCGCTGCAAGAGCAACCGCCCCGGGCCTGGACGGCGTTCCTGGCCGGGCGCTAACTCTGGCCCTTACCATCTTGGGGCCCAGAGTGAGAGGACTCTTCACTGCCTGTCTGGCTCAAGCCATAATTCCACAGCGGTGGAAGACAGGCAGGTTGTTCCTCATCCGTAAGGAGGGGACGTCCGGCGGATTCTGCCTCCGCCTATAGGCCTATCGTGCTCCTGAGCGAGATCGCCAAGCTCTTCGAGCGAGTCGTAGCGAGGAGGCTACAAAAGCACCTGGAGGAGACAGTCCGGATCTCTCGGACCTCCAGTATGGTTTTCGCCGTGGCCGTCCACGGTGGATGCCATACTCAGGTAAAGTCCCATGCGCAGGAAGCGATGGCCAGCGGCGACGGAGTGGTTGTCGGTGTCTATTGACATCGCTAACGCGTTCAACTCCTTGCCCTGGCCCTGCATCAAGGAGGCACTTTTATACCACCGTGTGCCTCCATACCTGCGCCGCGTCATCGGGCTTACCTGTCCGGGAGGTGTGTGACCTTTCCGGCGCCGGTGGCTGGGTGGAGTGGGAGGTATCGTGCGGTGTTCCACAGGGATCGGTTCTGGGTCCGATCCTGTGGAACATCGGCTACGACTGGGTGCTGCGGGGCAGCACCCTACGAGGAGTCAGGGTCTTCTGCTACGCCGATGATACCCTCGTATTGGCACAGCAGAGGACCTTTCGGAGGCGGGCGGTCCTCGCAACGGCCGGAGTTGCCGACGTGGTCGGCCGAATCAGGAAGTTAGGGCTGGAGGTTGCCCTGAACAAGTCCGAGGCATTGGTATTTCCATGCCTCGCGCAAGGGCCCACCACCAGATGCCCACATCATCGTCGGTGGCGTCAAAATTGACGTCAAGCGGAGCATGAATCCTCGGACTTGTGTTAGAACGGCCGTTGGAACGTCAGAGGGGTCATTTCACCATCTTGGCCCCGAGTTGTTGAAGACAGCGGCGGCCTGGGCGCGCCTTTTTGCCCAACACCAACGGGCCAAACGCTTCGAGCCGTCGGCTGGTTCACAGGAGTGGTCAGGTCGATGGCCCTCTACGGTGCCCCCGTGTGGGCGGACGCCCTGGATCGGCAAACAGTCACCCTGCTGCGGCGCGCGCGCAGAGGGTGATGGCCATCCGGCGATACGGGGGTACCGGACCATCTCCGGTGAGGTAGCGTGCGCGCTGCTGGAGTCCTGCCATGGGACTTGGACGCGCAAGCCCCTGGCGTTGGTCTATTGCCGGCGTCTTGGCACAACGTCTGGGGAACTGGCAGAGCCAGCGCCAACAGGAGGAGGTGCGGGAAGCCGCAGTGCAAGAGTGGAGTCCCGGCTGGCAACACCATCCGCCCGGCCTGAGGACTATCGAGGGCAGTTCGTCCGGTGTTCCGACAGTGGTTGGCGAGACGTCACGGCGTCCTGACCTACCGCATGACGCAGGTCCTAACGGGGGCACGGTTGCTTCGGGAGGTACTTGTGCCGTGTGGCGGGAGGGAGCCAGATGCTCGCTGCCACCAACTGCGGCGACTGCCTCGAGGAGACGGCCCAGCACACGTTGGAGGAGTGTGCAGCCTGGGCGTCTCAACGCCGCGCTCTGCGCGGCGTCATAGGGGACGATCTCTCCCCTGCCAGCCGTGGTGAAGGCCATGGTGGCTTGCGAGAGGTCCGTGGGACGCGGTCGGAGCCTTCTCTGCGAGGCAGTGTGCTCGCGAAGGAGGCGGCGGAACGGTAGAGGGAGGCCTCTTCCCTCTCCATCCGCCGCAAACGACCGGGTCGCCGGATGCGGCACACACACCGCCGCCTTCCGCCCTAATCGGCCAGAGGGCGGTCCTTGGGAAGCTGATCGCCTACTCACCTGGCCCGAGTAGGCGCGCGCGGTCGCCTCGCCGCGCGCTACTCTGAGCAGGCCGTCGAGGTGGCCCACCGCCCTTGACTCCGCGACGTGCCTAGCCGGCTCCCGCCGCCGGACTTACGGAAGGATCGGGGTTGTGCCCGAGGTTCCGGCAAGTGGCGGTCGAGGAGGAGCACCGTGAGGTTTTAGTGGTAAACGGGGCGGGCCTACATTCTGCCAATCCGGAGTCCCACATAACCTGTCCCGAGTCCCCGATCGGAAGTATCCGTAACGCGATTTCCTCACGTAAAAACAAAAAAAAAAAAAAAAAAAAAAAAAAAAAAAAAAAAAACAAAAAAAAAAAAAACTAAAAAAAAAG
>JAOYRS010000024.1:5000-22500 GCA_032432895.1 Dryadula phaetusa
ACCTAACCTAACCTAACCTAACCTAACCTAACCTAACCTAACCTAACCTAACCTAACCTAACCTAACCTAACCTAACCTAACCTAACCTAACCTAACCTAACCTAACCTAACCTAACCTAACCTAACCTAACCTAACCTAACCTAACCTAACCTAACCTAACCTAACCTAACCTAACCTAACCTAACCTAACCTAACCTAACCTAACCTAACCTAACCTAACCTAACCTAACCTAACCTAACCTAACCTAACCTAACCTAACCTAACCTAACCTAACCTAACCTAACCTAACCTAACCTAACCTAACCTAACCTAACCTAACCTAACCTACCTAACCTAACCTAACCTAACCTAACCTAACCTAACCTAACCTAACCTAACCTAACCTAACCTAACCTAACCTAACCTAACCTAACCTAACCTAACCTAACCTAACCTAACCTAACCTAACCTAACCTAACCTAACCTAACCTAACCTAACCTAACCTAACCTAACCTAACCTAACCTAACCTAACCTAACCTAACCTAACCTAACCTAACCTAACCTAACCTAACCTAACCTAACCTAACCTAACCTAACCTAACCTAACCTAACCTAACCTAACCTAACCTAACCTAACCTAACCTAACCTAACCTAACCTAACCTAACCTAACCTAACCTAACCTAACCTAACCTAACCTAACCTAACCTAACCTAACCTAACCTAACCTAACTAACCTAACCTAACCTAACCTAACCTAACCTAACCTAACCTAACCTAACCTAACCTAACCTAACCTAACCTAACCTAACCTAACCTAACCTAACCTAACCTAACCTAACCTAACCTAACCTAACCTAACCTAACCTAACCTAACCTAACCTAACCTAACCTAACCTAACCTAACCTAACCTAACCTAACCTAACCTAACCTAACCTAACCTAACCTAACCTAACCTAACCTAACCTAACCTAACCTAACCTAACCTAACCTAACCTAACCTAACCTAACCTAACCTAACCTAACCTAACCTAACCTAACCTAACCTAACCTAACCTAACCTAACCTAACCTAACCTAACCTAACCTAACCTAACCTAACCTAACCTAACCTAACCTAACCTAACCTAACCTAACCTAACCTAACCTAACCTAACCTAACCTAACCTAACCTAACCTAACCTAACCTAACCTAACCTAACCTAACCTAACCTAACCTAACCTAACCTAACCTAACCTAACCTAACCTAACCTAACCTAACCTAACCTAACCTAACCTAACCTAACCTAACCTAACCTAACCTAACCTAACCTAACCTAACCTAACCTAACCTAACCTAACCTAACCTAACCTAACCTAACCTAACCTAACCTAACCTAACCTAACCTAACCTAACCTAACCTAACCTAACCTAACCTAACCTAACCTAACCTAACCTAACCTAACCTAACCTAACCTAACCTAACCTAACCTAACCTAACCTAACCTAACCTAACCTAACCTAACCTAACCTAACCTAACCTAACCTAACCTAACCTAACCTAACCTAACCTAACCTAACCTAACCTAACCTAACCTAACCTAACCTAACCTAACCTAACCTAACCTAACCTAACCTAACCTAACCTAACCTAACCTAACCTAACCTAACCTAACCTAACCTAACCTAACCTAACCTAACCTAACCTAACCTAACCTAACCTAACCTAACCTAACCTAACCTAACCTAACCTAACCTAACCTAACCTAACCTAACCTAACCTAACCTAACCTAACCTAACCTAACCTAACCTAACCTAACCTAACCTAACCTAACCTAACCTAACCTAACCTAACCTAACCTAACCTAACCTAACCTAACCTAACCTAACCTAACCTAACCTAACCTAACCTAACCTAACCTAACCTAACCTAACCTAACCTAACCTAACCTAACCTAACCTAACCTAACCTAACCTAACCTAACCTAACCTAACCTAACCTAACCTAACCTAACCTAACCTAACCTAACCTAACCTAACCTAACCTAACCTAACCTAACCTAACCTAACCTAACCTAACCTAACCTAACCTAACCTAACCTAACCTAACCTAACCTAACCTAACCTAACCTAACCTAACCTAACCTAACCTAACCTAACTAACCTAACCTAACCTAACCTAACCTAACCTAACCTAACCTAACCTAACCTAACCTAACCTAACCTAACCTAACCTAACCTAACCTAACCTAACCTAACCTAACCTAACCTAACCTAACCTAACCTAACCTAACCTAACCCGTCGAACTTTGTTTTTCTAAAATTGAGGTATTGCTATTCATATTTATAGTTATGACTTTCGAAACGTTAGATATAACATATAGACAGTAAATAATACTGTTTATATAGATAAATACACACATTGATCATATACATATATATTAAAAATTAACTTGTCAAAATTTGTTAGTAAAAATAAAAAATTTAACTAAATTATACAATTAAGGGTTGTTTTTCTTATTGTTTTAAATTGATAATAGCAGGGTTCGTTTTCGGACCTACAATATACTCACCTATTGTGACATTTTCGTGCTTTTACGGCGCGAAAATCGACCAAATTGACATTTTTTCGGGGTTTTTCAAGGTTCTGTCCTGAAAACCCCCTCCCCCCCGGACGTTACTAGTATCAGATTGTAGGCCTTCACGAGCCCTTTCACCCGACACCAAAATTTTTTAAATCGGTTCGGCAGAAACCGAGTTTTTGGCCATTTTAATTATTCATATATAGAAATCCACCTAAGCTCTGTGACTCAGTGGAACATCGTCGAACTTTGTTTTTCTAAAATTGAGGTATTGCTATTCATATTTATAGTTATGACTTTCGAAACGTTAGATATAACATATAGACAGTAAATAATACTGTTTATATAGATAAATACACACATTGATCATATACATATATATTAAAAATTAACTTGTCAAAATTTGTTAGTAAAAACAAAAAATTTAACTAAATTATACAATTAAGGGTTGTTTTTCTTATTGTTTTAAATTGATAATAGCAGGGTTCGTTTTCGGACCTACAATATACTCACCTATTGTGACATTTTCGTGCTTTTACGGCGCGAAAATCGACCAAATTGACATTTTTTTCGGGGTTTTTCAAGGTTCTGTCCTGAAAACCCCCTCCCCCCCGGACGTTACTAGTATCAGATTGTAGGCCTTCACGAGCCCTTTCACCCGACACCAAAATTTTTTAAATCGGTTCGGCAGAAACCGAGTTTTTGGCCCATTTTAATATTCATATATAGAAATCCCAACTAAGGCTCTGTGACTCAGTGGACACATTCGGTCGAACTTGTTTTTCTAAAATTGAGGTATTGCTATTCATATTTTATGATGACTTTCCGAAACTGTTAGATATAAACCATATAGACAGTAAATAATACTGTTTATATAGATAAATACACACATTGATCCTATACATATATATTAAAAATTAACTTTGTCAAAATTTGTTAGTCAAAAAATACAAATAAATTTAACTAAATGATGTCCAATTTAAGGGTTGTTTTTCTTAGTGTTTTAAATTGATATAGCAGGGTTCGTTTCGGACCTACAATTACTCACCTATTGTGAACATTTCGTGCTTTTACGGCGCGAAAATCGAACCAAATGACATTTTTTTCGGGGTTTTTTCAAGGTTCTGTCCTGAAAACCCCTCCCCCCGGACGTTACTAGTATCAGATTGTAGGCCTTCACGAGCCCTTTCACCCGACACCAAAATTTTTTTCAAATCGGGTCGGGCAGAAAGAAGATAGGAAACGAGTGTTTTTTGGCATTTTATAATTATTCATATATAGAAACATCCACCTAAGCTCTGTGAACTCGAGTGGGAACAATCGTCGAACTTTGTTTTTCTAAAATTGAGGTATTGCTATTCATATTATAGTTATGACTTTCGAAACTGTTAGATATAACATATAGACAGTAAATAATACTGTGTTATATAGATACATACACACATTGATCATAGACAATATATATAAAAATTAACTTGTTCAAAATTTGTTAGTAAAAATAAAAAATTTAACTAAATTAGACAATTAAGGGTTGTTTTTCTATTGTTTTAAATTGATAATAGCAGGGTTCCGTTTTCGGGGACCTACAATATACTTCACCTATTGTTAACCTTTTCGTGCCTTGTTACGGCGGCGGAAAAATCGACCAAATTGACAATTTTTCTCGGGGTTTTTTCAAAGGTTCTGATCCTGAAAACCCCCCTCCCCCCCGGACGTCTTACTAGTATCAGATTGTAGGCCTTCACGAGCCCTTTCACCCGACCACCAAAATTTTTTTAAATCGGTTCGGCAGAAACCGAGTTTTTGGGCCATTTTAATTATTCATATATAGAAATCCACCTAAGCTCTGTGACTCAGTGGAACAATCGTCGAACTTTGTTTTTCTAAAAATTGAGGTATTGCTATTCATATTTATAGTTATGACTTTCGAAACGTTAGATATAACATATAGGACAGTAAATAATACTGTTTATAATAGATAAATACCACAATTGATCATATCACTATATATTAAAAATATAACTTGTCAAAAATTTGTTAGTAAAAAATAAAAAATTTAACTAAATTATACATTAAGGGTTGTTTTTCTTATTGTTTTAATTGTAATAGCAGGGTTTCGTTTTCGGACCTACAATATACTCACCATATTGTGACATTTTCGTGCTTTTACACGGCGCGCGAAAATCGACCAAATTGACATTTTTTCGGGGTTTTTCAAGGTTCTGTCCTGAAAACCCCTCCCCCCCGGACGTTACTAGTATCAGATTGTAGGCCTTCAACGAGCCCTTTCACCCGACACCAAAATTTTTTAAATCGGTTCGGCAGAAACCGAGTTTTGGCCCACCACAACCCACCCGATTATTCGCTCCGCTACTGGGAAAATTTCCCGCCAAAAATTAAAATTTCCCTTTTGGCTGGCTTAGCTTGTGTGGTGGACTAGGAACTCAATTTTTATAAACTTAGACATTCGGCGGCAATATACCACCGCCCGAACAAATTAGCATCGGTGTTTAGTATTTAATACAGATTAGACACTCAGTGGCTTTTTACACCACTGAGCTAATATATAGGACACAGGTAAAAATACCTACTCATTTATACTTTAGTATTTAAATATTTTTATACTAGACGGGGTTCTACAACTATATATTGACTATATATAATTAACTATTCAATTGACTATAAAAAAGAAAAATTGACTAAATCAAATCATATACAAATCATATATAAATACGCTATTAAAGCTAATTATACAACTGTGACTTACTTAAACACCATCTACTGTGATCACCATGTTTCAGGACTCCAGCGAAGGATAACGGCAGAGACCCAGGCTGGCGAGCCGCTCACCTATGAAAAACTGTAATTAAAGGAAACATTCCCACGCAGAGGTCCAGCAATGGCCGCGCTGGAGGAGGACTCCATCCCCTGTGTGGCATCGGGATCGAGATCCAGCGACACCAACATCACGCGGACCAAAACTCGACTTCAAGCCCCGAGACAGCAGGAAAAATCTACATCAGGCAAAACCTCGGAGGCCAAAGCCTGTGTGGGCGGAGCGCGAAAGCGCATCTAAACAACTCGCGCAATCTGAAATCCGATATAAAAGTTGGCGTTAACAAAGCGCTAGATCGTCTATACGCGCTCGTCAAGCTGCTAGAACAGGAAGTGGGCAATATGGAGGTCCCCAGGAGCAGCTGTCGGGAGAGACACCAATGAACTCTCACGACAAATCGAGGAGCATACTAGACTAGTGGCGCAGAATGCTGAGCACATGAAAGAGCTCAAAGTTGCCCCTCGAAAATAATTGCTGCCAAACACGTAAATGGCACATACGCAAGCGCCACTGCGAGTGCACTCACACCAAAGCCGGTGCAACCCACCTTGCACTCCATTATCATTTCCTCGGAAAAAAGAAGAAGAGACAGGAGATGAGGTGCTAGAGAGAGTGCGAAAAGGCAAGTGGATGCAAAGGAAGGCTGGATAAAAGTCGAAAAGGGGTCAGAAAGGCCGAAAGACGACAGGATCATCCGCGGGGTGCCCGACGACGGAGGATAGGGACAAGGCCGGCAGAGACTGGAATCCAGTCGCCTCGTTGTCGGGACGTCAAAAACCGGACCCCATGATCATCCTGAGAGATCTCTTGAGTATCAACTCGGATGAGGAGGTACCTCAAGGCTCTCAGGGATGGCAAACGGGGAGGTCTTTGACGGTCTCGCCAAGGAGGATGACAGGAGGATCCAGGTCAAATACCGGAGGAGGGCCAGAACCCCACACGTGCCACCTGGTGCTGTCGGTTGCCCACCAAAATATGGAGGAAAGCGACAGAACTAGGAGCACTGCGAGTGGACCTGCAGAGGGTAAAGGTCTCAGACCAGTCGTCCCTGGTGCAGTTGCTCCGGTGCTTGGCGTTACGGCCACACAAGAAGTACTGCACCGAGGGAGCTGAGGTCTGCAGCCCTGTGGGGTCCACATGTGAAGGCAAACTGTGAGCAGGGGTCGGTTAATGTTACACCCTAACTGCAAGAATTGCGTTAGAGCTAAGATTAGCCGGTCAGAGCATAATGCTTTTAGTGATGAATGTCAATACGTAGGCGGTGGGAGTCGTTGGCCCGCTCGACTATAGCATATTGCTAGAATTGACACGGAGAACTCGGTGTACCACCGCGTGCTCCAGGGCAAATGTTATGCGGAAAGAAGCTTGCCACTCAAGAACTACGTCATAGAAGCAGCAAAACGGGAAAGTGACACGCCGTCTTAATTCAGGAGCCATATGTCGGTGCGGCTCGGAGTATGAGGGAGGTTATCCAGGTGTGAGGATCTTCCAAAACGATGCGCCAGGGAAGGAACCGTAAAGGCAGAATAGCCATATTAGATGACCGCATCGACGTAGTTCCAGCAATCCTAAATGGACCACAAACAACTAGTGGTCTTGGGGCTGGCTACCAAGGCGTGGAAAATCACCACTGGTCTCACTACTACTTCGAGCCGGACAGACCTATGAGTCCCTACATCCGCCAGCTCAAAGCTATATCCGGGAAACCTGGGATAGGCAGGAATAATTGCAGGCGGGACACGAACGCCTGGAACACATGGTGGGTGTAGTGCGACGACAAACGCCCGAGGAGACGAATTGATGGGAGGGCCCTGGACGAGCTTGGGCCTTGCAGGTGCTGAACGTGGGAGACACGCCTACTTTCGATACCATTAGAGGTGGTCAGGCGTTATCATAGTCACGTTGACGGAACCATATGCAGCCAAAACGCACTCGGACTGGTCGAGGATTGGAAGGTAGTCGAAGGCCTCACGAGTTCGGACCACAATGGGATCTCTTATCGGAATTCGGCTTGTTAAATCTCAAGGTGTAAACATTAGAAGAACAACTAGAAAATATAATACAAAAAAAGCAAACTGGAGTCAATTCCATGAGAAACTAAATTCACTAAAACTAGAACAAAATATCACAGCAAGGGATGCAGACAATATTGGAACAACAGACAATTAGAAGAAATGGTAAATAAATACACAAAAATAATAACCGAAGCCTGTACTGCCATCCATACCAACAAAAAGGTCAGGGCAACATCTGAAGATCCATGGTGGTCGAACACCTGGAAAAGTTAATGCGGGAAACGACCACAAAGAGGCGTCGTATAAGGTGCGCCGCGCCGATCAGGAGAACCTGGGTAATCAACGAATACCTTAAAAGTAAAGAGAAGTTACGAAAATGAAGCCTAGAAAAGCACAAATTATCTAGCTGTGAAAGGCCTTCTGCGAGAAAACAGGACAAGAAGGAATGTGGGAGGGAATATACAGAGTAATAAGAACGTACGACAAAAGAGCAGAAGACGTACCGCTAAAATGGAACGGCGTTCAACTGGACGCGGAATGGTCGGCAAAACTCCTGGCTGAGGTGTTTACCCGGAAGACTCGAGTGAGACCGACAACGCTTCAACAAGCGGACGCTAAGACAGAGAGCCAGCAGGTTAGCGGCGGAGCTTGCGGAATCCCACAGGATCCGCCATTCACCATCCTGAACTACAGCTCTCGCTCGAGTCATTTAATCCGAAAAAAGCACCGGGAGGCAGACGGGTATCACTGCCGACATCTGTAGCCACGCCATCAACAACCAACCTGATTTTTTGTTCCTTGCCATCGCAAACCGGTGCCATCAAACTACACTACTTTCCAAAAATATGGAAGGAGGCAGTAGTGATCGCCCTCCAAAACCAGGCAAAAAAGACTAACGCTCATCCAAAATCGTACAGGCCTATTGGGTTACTCCCCGTGTTGGGCAAAATACTGGAAAAGATGGTGGTGGCTAGACTTCGGCACCATCTTCTTCCACGTATTAGTGCAAACCAGTACGGGTTTATGCCCCAAAGGAGCTGCGAAGACGCCCTCTATAACCTCATCCAACACATCCGATCTAAGTTGGATGACAAAAAGATTGTAACTCTGGTGTCATTGGATAAGAGGGTGCCTTCGACAACGCCTGGTGGCCTGCCATAAGGATACGGTTAGTCGAAGAGGAATGCCCTGAGGGTCTGCGCAGACTAATAAACAGCTACCTGGAAGACCGACGAGTCCGAGTAAGGTACGCTGGAAGAGAACATGGATGTAACACCACCAAAGGCTGCGTGCAAGGTTCCATCGGAGGTCCTATCCTTGGAATTTGCTATTGGACTCTCTTCTAAGGGGATTGGGAGAAAAGAAGGTATTTGTGCAGGCTTTCGCTGATGATGTTGTGTTAGTATTCCACGGTGACAAAGCAGTCGAAATTGAGAGACAAGCCAATGTCGCTCTCGACTATGCTCAGAAGTGGGGCATCGCGCTAAACTCAAATTCGCACCAACAAAGACCAACGCCATGATAGTGACGAACAAGCTAAAGCACGATACACCGCGACTGAGCATGGGCGGGACTGAGATAGCCATTAGTCACGAATTAAAAATATTAGGACTCATAATAGACATAAACTTACCTTTAACGCACACGTAATCATATTTGCAAGAAACTGTGGGACTTTACAAACAACTCTCCAGGGCAGCCAGGGTGAGCTGGGGACTCCACCCTGAATAATTCACACGATTTACATTTCAGTAATAGAACCGATGGTGCTGTACGCCGCCAGCGCGTGGGAACCGGCGGTCCATAAGCTGGGCGTGAGAAGAGGCTGAACTTTATTCAGCGTAGCTTCTCCCAAAAAATTTGCAAGGCCTACCGCACGGTCTCCCTTCATTCGGCCCTCGTCCTGGCGGGGATACTCCCCCTTGACATCCGCGTGCGCGAGGCCGCCACGCTTTACAGAGCCAAGAGGGGGGGTCCGCTCCCGGACCTGGCGGGAAGGGAGATCGAGCGATTGGCCCCTGTGTCCGACTGCCCCCATCCGGCAGAACATATGTGCCTGAGGTTCCTGAATCTGGAGACGACTGACCAGGTCCAGGAAACGCTGAACAGCGCAGCCCTTCAGATGTATACAGATGGCAGTAAGATTGAGGGTAAGGTGGGGGCCGCAATCACCCTGTGGAGTGGCGGGGCCGAAACTCGTGCCGTCAAACTTACCTTGCCATCATACTGCACCGTCTACCAGGCGGAACTTCTGGCCATATGCAAGGCCACAGAGCTAGCACTCGGGCACAGGGGCAAACTCATTTGGGATTTATAGTGATTCTAGGGCAGCGTTTGCAAACAATCACTAACCCCAACTCCCTCCATCCACTCGCAGTAGCAGCCAGGAAAAATATAAAATCCCTTTCCGACCGAAATAAGGAACTTGCCCTTTTTGGATAAAAGGCACACGCGGGGATGGAGGGAAATGAACGTGCAGACCAGCTGGCAAAGGAGGCAGCCTTGAGACTGAAGCGGGCTCCCGACTATGATCTTTGTCCGGTTTCATTCGTCAAGAGAAAAATCGCGTAAGGACTCTCTTGACGAGTGGAACCAGAGGTACCGGCCGGAGAGACCGCTTCGGTCACAAGGCTCTTCTTTCCCAACGCGGTGGAGGCGTACCGGATTGTCGGAACTTTCACACCAACAAAATTTTTGACCCAAGTATTCACCGACATGGGGGGTTCTCTGAATATCTGTATAGGTTTAAGCTCGCGGAGAGCCCAGCTTGCCCTTTGCGACCCAAGCAAAGTAGAAAATGTCCCACATATTCTGTCAGAATGTCCCATTTACGCCATAGTGAGGCACAACTTAGAAAGTAAGATTAATAGTACAATAAACGTAAATAATTTAGTTAGATAATGAAGAGTAGAAATAGAAAAGTTTTTTAGACTTTTGTATATCTATCGTAAAAATAGTAAATAGTAAAATAAGGATACAATATGAAACCACAATAATATAGATTATTGTTGGCATTCATATAGGATTATAAATAGAAGATTAAGTAGAAGATAAGAATTAGAAATAAGATACTACGAAAGGCACGCAACTAAGTTTTAAGAACAATAGATATAAGTTGTACCATAATTTAGATTAAGCAGCAATAGAGGTAGAGTGATAATAAGTCATGGAAGACAAGGTTCTCCATATTATCAACAATGGAGGTGTTAAGTATTATATATAAAAAAAAAAAAAAAAAAAAACAAAAAAAAAAAAAAACTAACCTAACCTAACCTAACCTAACCTAAACCTAACCTAACCTAACCTAACCTAACCTAACCTAACCTAAACTAACCTAACCTAACCTAACCTAACCTAACCTAACCTAACCTAACCTAACCTAACCTAACCTAACCTAACCTAACCTAACCTAACCTAACCTAACCTAACCTAACCTAACCTAACCTAACCTAACCTAACCTAACCTAACCTAACCTAACCTAACCTAACCTAACCTAACCTAACCTAACCTAACCTACTAACCTAACCTAACCTAACCTAACCTAACCTAACCTAACCTAACCTAACCTAACCTAACCTAACCTAACCTAACCTACACCTAACCTAACCTAACCTACCTAACCTAACCTAACCTAACCTAACCTAACCTAACCTAACCTAACCTAACCTAACCTAACCTAACCTAACCTAACCTAACCTAACCTAACCTAACCTAACCTAACCTAACCTAACCTAACCTAACCTAACCTAACCTAACCTAACCTAACCTAACCTAACCTAACCTAACCTAACCTAACCTAACCTAACCTAACCTAACCTAACCTAACCTAACCTAACCTAACCTAACCTAACCTAACCTAACCAAACCTAACCTAACCTAACCTAACCTAACCTAACCTAACCTAACCTAACCTAACCTAACCTAACCTAACCAAACCTAACCTAACCTAACCTAACCTAACCTAACCTAACCTAACCTAACCTAACCTAACCTAACCTAACCTAACCTAACCTAACCTAACCTAACCTAACCTAACCTAACCTAACCTAACCTAACCTAACCTAACCTAACCTAACCTAACCTAACCTAACCTAACCTAACCTAACCTAACCTAACCTAACCTAACCTAACCTAACCTAACCTAACCTAACCTAACCTAACCTAACCTAACCTACCTAACCTAACCTAACCTAACCCTACCCTAACCGACCCTAACCTAACCTAACCTAACCTAACCTAACCTAACCTAACCTAACCTAACCTAACCTAACCTAACCTAACCTAACCTAACCTAACCTAACCTAACCTAACCTAACCTAACCTAACCTAACCTAACCTAACCTTACCCTCACCTAACCTAACCTAACCTAACCTAACCTAACCTAACCTAACCTAACCTAACCTAACCTAACCTAACCTAACCTAACCTAACCTAACCTAACCTAACCTAACCTAACCTAACCTAACCTAACCTAACCTAACCTAACCTAACCTAACCTACCTAACCTAACCTAACCTAACCTAACCTAACCTAACCTAACACTAACCTAACCTAACCTAACCTAACCTAACCTAACCTAACCTAACCTAACCTAACCTAACCTAACCTAACCTAACCTAACTAACCTAACCTAACCTAACCTAACCTAACCTAACCTAACCTAACCTAACCTAACACTAACCTAACCTAACCTAACCTAACCCGTCGAACTTGTTTTTCTAAAATTGAGGTATTGCTATTCATATTTATAGTTATGACTTCGAAACGTTATATATAACATATAGACAGTAAATAATACTGTTTATATAGATAAATACACACATTGATCATATACATATATACTAAAAATTAACTTGTCAAAATTTGTTAGTAAAAATAAAAAATTTAACTAAATTATACAATTAAGGTTGTTTTTCTTATTGTTTTTAAATTGATAATAGCAGGGTTCGTTTTTCGGACCTACAATATACTCACCTATTGTGACATTTTCGTGCTTTTACGGCGCGAAAATCGACCAAATTGACATTTTTTCGGGGTTTTTCAAGGTTCTGTCCTGAAAACCCCCTCCCCCCCGGACGTTACTAGTATCAGATTGTAGGCCTTCACGAGCCCTTTCACCCGACACCAAAATTTTTTAAATCGGTTCGGCAGAAACCGAGTTTTTGGCCATTTTAATTATTCATATATAGAAATCCACCTAAGCTCTGTGACTCAGTGGAACATCGTCGAACTTTGTTTTTCTAAAATTGAGGTATTGCTATTCATATTTATAGTTATGACTTTCGAAACGTTAGATATAACATATAGACAGTAAATAATACTGTTTATATAGATAAATACACACATTGATCATATACATATATACTAAAAATTAACTTGTCAAAATTTGTTAGTAAAAATAAAAAATTTAACTAAATTATACAATTAAGGGTTGTTTTTCTTATTGTTTTAAATTGATAATAGCAGGGTTCGTTTTCGGACCTACAATATACTCACCTATTGTGACATTTTCGTGCTTTTACGGCGCGAAAATCGACCAAATTGACATTTTTTTCGGGGTTTTTCAAGGTTCTGTCCTGAAAACCCCCTCCCCCCCGGACGTTACTAGTATCAGATTGTAGGCCTTCACGAGCCCTTTCACCCGACACCAAAATTTTTTAAATCGGTTCGGCAGAAACCGAGTTTTGGCCCACCACACCCACCCGATATTCGCTCCGCTAGCTGGGGAAAATTTCCCGCCAAAAATTAAAAGTTCACTTTTGGCTGGCTTAGCTGTGTGGTGGACTAGGAACTCAATTTTTATAAACTTAGACATTCGGCGGCAATCTACACCGCCGAACAAATTAGCATCGCAGTTTAGTATTTAATACAGATTACACACTCAGTGGCTTTTTACACCACTGAGCTAATATATAGGACACAGGTAAAAATACCTACTCATTTATACTTTGTATTTAAATATTTTTTATACTAGACGGGTTCTACAACTATATATTGACTATATATAATTAACTATTCAATTGACTATAAAAAAGAAAAATTGACTAAATCAAATCATATACAAATCATATATAAATACGCTATTAAAGCTAATTATACAACTGTGACTTACTTAAACACCATCTACTGTGATCACCATGTTCAGGACTCCAGCGAAGGATAACGGCAGAGACCAGGCTGCGAGCCGCTCACCTATGAAAACTGTAATTAAAGGAAACATTCCACGCAGAGGTCCAGCAATGGCCGCGCTGGAGGAGACTCCATCCCCGGTGGCATCGGGATCGAGATCCAGCGACACCAACATCACGCGGACCAAACTCGACTTCAGCCCCGAGACAGAGGAAAAATCCTACATCAGCAAAACCTCGGAGGACAAAGCCTGTGTGGCGAGCGCGAAAGCGCATCTAAACAACTCGCGCAATCTGAAATCCGATATAAAGTTGGCGTTAACAAAGCGCTAGATCGTCTATACGCGCTCGTCAAGCTGCTAGAACAGGAAGTGGGCAATATGGAGGTCCCCAAGGAGCAGCCTGTCGGGAGAGACAACCAAATGGAACTCTCACGACAAATCGAGGAGCATACTAGACTATTGGCGCAGAATGCTGAGCACATGAAAGAGCTCAAAGTTGCCCTCGAAAATAATGCTGCCAAACACGTAAATGGCACATACGCAAGCGCCACTGCGAGTGCACTCACACCAAAGCCGGTGCAACCCACCTTGCACTCCATTATCATTTCCTCGGAAAAAGAAGAAGAGACAGGAGATGAGGTGCTAGAGAGAGTGCGAAAAGCAGTGGATGCAAAGGAAGGCTGGATAAAGTCGAAAGGGTCAGAAAGGCCAAAGACAGAAGGATCATCCTCGGGTGCCAGACGACGGAGGTTAGGGACTAGGCCATGCAGAGACGGGAATCCAGTCGCCTCGTTGTCGAGGACGTCAAAAACCGAGACCCCATGGTCCTCCTGAGAGATCTCTTGAGTATCAACTCGGATGAGGAGGTATTCAAGGCTCTCAGGAGGCAAAACGGGGAGGTCTTTGACGGTCTCGCCAAGGAGGATGACAGGATCCATGTCAAATACCGGAGGAGGGCCAGAAACCCCCACACGTGCCACCTGGTGCTGTCGGTTGCCCCCAAATATGGAGGAAAGCGACAGAACTAGGAGCACTGCGAGTGGACCTGCAGAGGGTAAAGGTCTCAGACCAGTCGCCCCTGGTGCAGTGCTATTGGTGCTTGGCGTACGGCCACACCAAGAAGTACTGCACCGAGGGAGCTGAGGTTTGCAGCCTCTGTGGGGGTCCACATGTGAAGGCAAACTGTGAGCAGTGGGCGGTTAATGTTACCCCTAACTGCAAGAATTGCGTTAGAGCTAAGATTAGCCGGTCAGAGCATAATGCTTTTAGTGATGAATGTCCAATACGTAGGCGGTGGGAGTCGTTGGCCCGCTCGACTATAGCATATTGCTAGAATTGACACGGAGAACTCGGTGTACCGCGTGCTCCAGGCAAATGTTATGCGGAAGAAGCTTGCCACTCAAGAACTACTCATAGAAGCAGCAAACGGAAAGTGACAGCCGTCTTAATTCAGGAGCCATATGTCGGTGCGGCTCGGAGTATGAGGAGTTATCCAGGTGTGAGGATCTTCCAAAACGATGCGCCAGGGGAAGGAACCCGTAAAGGCAGGAATAGCCATATTAGATGACAGCATCGACGTAGTCCAGCATCCTAAATGGACCACAAACAACATAGTGGTCTTGGGGCTGGCTACCAAGGCGTGGAAAATCACACTGGTCTCCTACTACTTCGAGCCGGACAGACCTATGAGTCCCTACATCCGCCAGCTCAAAGCTATATCCGGGAAACCTGGGATAGGCAGGATAATTGCAGGCGGAGACACGAACGCCTGGAACACATGGTGGGGTAGTGCGACGACAAACGCCCGAGGAGACGAATTGATGGAGGCCCTGGACGAGCTTGGCCTTCAGGTGCTGAACGTGGGAGACACGCCTACTTTCGATACCATTAGAGGTGGTCAGCGTTATCATAGTCACGTTGACGTAACCATATGCAGCCAAAACGCACTCGGACTGGTCGAGGATTGGAAGGTAGTCGAAGGCCTTCACGAGTTCGGACCACAATGGGATCTCTTTCGGAATTCGGCTTGTTAAATCTCAAGGTGTAAACATTAGAAGAACAACTAGAAAATATAATACAAAAAAAGCAAACTGGAGTCAATTCCATGAGAAACTAAATTCACTAAAACTAGAACAAAATATCACAGCAAGGGATGCAGGACAATATTGGAACAACAGAACAATTAGAAGAAATGGTAATAAATACACAAAAATAATAACCGAAGCATGTACTGCATCCATACCAACAAAAAAGTCAGGGCAACATCTGAAGATCCCATGGTGGTCCGAACACCTGGAAAGTTAATGCGGGAAACGACCACAAAGAGGCGTCGTATAAGGTGCGCCGCGCCGATCAGGAGAACCTGGGTAATCAACGAATACCTTAAAAGTAAGAGAAGTACGAAAATGAAGCCAAGAAAGCACAATATCTAGCTGGAAAGCCTTCTGCGAGAAACAGGACAAGGAAGGAATGTGGGAGGGAATATACAGAGTAATAGGAAGGACGACAAAAAGAGCAGAAGACATACCGCTAAAATGGAACGGCGTTCAACTGGACGCGGAAGGGTCGGCAAAACTCCTGGCTGAGGTGTTTTACCCGGAAGACTCGAGTGAGACCGACACGCTTCAACAAAGCGGACGTAAGACAGAGAGCCAGCAGGGTGAGCGGCGGAGCTTGCGGAATCCCACAGGATCCGCCATTCACCATCCTGGAACTACAGCTCTCGCTCGAGTCATTAATCCGAAAAAAGCACGGGAGCAGACGGGTTCACTGCCGACATCTGTAGCCACGCCATCAACAACCAACCTGATTTGTTCCTTGCCATCGCAAACCGGTGCCTCAAACTACACTACTTTCCAAAAATATGGAAGGAGGCAGTAGTGATCGCCCTCCCAAAACCAGGCAAAAAAGACTACGCTCATCCAAAATCGTACAGGCCTATTGGGTTACTCCCCGTGTTGGGCAAATACTGGAAAAGATGGTGGTGGCTAGACTTCGGCACCATCTTCTTCCACGTATTAGTGCAAACCAGTACGGGTTTATGCCCCAAAGGAGCTGCGAAGACGCCCATCTATAACCTCAATCCAACACATCCGATCTAAGTTGGATGACAAAAAGATGTAACTCTGGTGTCATTGGATATAGAGGGTGCCTTCGACAACGCCTGGTGGCTGCCATAAGGATACGGTTCGTCGAAGAGGAATGCCCTGAGGGTCTGCGCAGACTAATAAACAGCTACCTGGAAGACCGACGAGTCGAGTAAGGTACGCTGGAAGAGAACATGGATGTAACACCACCAAAGGCTGCGTGCAAGGTTCCATCGGAGGTCCTATCCTTTGGAATTTGCTATTTGGACTCTCTTCTAAGGGGATTGGGAGAAAGAAGGTATTTGTGCAGGCTTTCGCTGATGATGTTGTGTTAGTATTCCACGGTGACAAAGCAGTTCGAAATTGAGAGACAAGCCAATGTCGCTCTCGACTATGCTCAGAAGTGGGCATCGCGCATAAACTCAAATTCGCACCAACAAAGACCAACGCCATGATAGTGACGAACAAGCTAAAGCCGATACACCGCGACTGAGCCATGGGCGGGACTGAGATAGCCATTAGTCACGAATTAAAAATATTAGGACTCATAATAGACAATAAACTTACCTTTAACGCACACGTAAATCATATTTGCCAAGGAAAACTGTGGGACTTTACAAAAACTCTCCAGGGCAGCCAGGGTGAGCTGGGGACCTCCACCCTGAAATAATTCACACGATTTACATTTCAGTATAGAACGATGGTGCTGTACGCCGCCAGCGCGTGGGAACCGGCGGGTCCATAAGCTGGGCGTGAGAAAGACGGCTGAACTTTATTCAGCGTAGCTTCTCCCCAAAAATTTTGCAAGGCCCTACCGCACGGTTCTCCCTTCATTCGGCCCCTCGTCCTGGCGGGGATACTCCCCCTTGAATCCGCGTGCGCGA